>CM035805.1:1032611-1035111 GCA_020466265.1 Siphamia tubifer
CATGGAGCTGCTCCACACCCAGACCATGGACCTGCTCCACACCCAGACCATGGACCTGCAGGGGTTCAAACAGGTCTGTGGTTTTCCCAGAGGATCCGCAGCATAGTTCTTTAGTTTTTATTATGTTGAGCTCCAGTGAGCTCTCCATAAATTAGTGGACCAGGATGTGGACCTCCTGCTGGTACTGGGTCAGGGCTTGTGTGTCTGTAATGTGTGCCACCAAGGCCATGTCATTCACATATTTAAAAAGTTTCAGTCCTTCTCTGCTGCTGGTGATGTTGTTTGTGTTTGCAGAGAACAGTAGTGGTGATAAAATACAGCCCTGAGGAACCCCGTTTTTAAAACCATTGTGCTGAACTTAAAACCATTTATAGCAGATGTTGTGGCCTGTCTGTTAAAAAGTCCTTTATCCATGAACCTGAAGGTGAGAGAGGCAGTGAAAGAGGGTGTCATTGTTTACAGTATTAAAAGCTGAATTAAAATCCTTGTGTGTGGATGTGTGGAGGCCATTTGTTTGGGGACTGTATCTGAAAGCATCATCACTTCCTCTTTTTGCCCTGTAGTCAAACTGGAATGGGTCCAGTCTGCCTTCCAGTTCCCCCAACAGCTGACCACAGACCACCCTCTCTATGCACTTGCAGAGGATGGATGTCAAAGCCACTGGTCTGTAGTCCTTCAGGTCTTTAGGTTTAGTTTTTTGGGGGATGGGGATGGTGGCCGACTCCTTCCATTGGTGGGGTACGAGTCCAACAGGTTTTAGTACAACCTGGTAAACACTCCTCCCAGCTGGATGGAACAGTCTTTGAGTACCCTGGGTACCAGGGGCTGTGTTGGGGTTGACTCTGCATAGGATGGAGGGTACCAGATGTTTGTTGATGGTGAGGGGTTGTGTGGTGGTTGGGGGGGTCCAGGTGATCGGTGGGACGTTACTGTTAAAACGGGTGAAGAAGCTTTTTTATTGTTCTGCAAGAGAGGCGGAGTCTGGGCAGTCACCTGCTGCAGGTTTATTTCCTGTGCCCATCATGGTGTTCAAACCCCCCCATGCCTCTAACATTTCCACATGTTGGTTTGTTTTCCACCTCGTCCTTAAACTGGATTTTATCCAACCTGTTCTTCCTCCTGAACTCCTCCTGCAGCTTCTGGACAAAAACTATTTTCTTTCCTATCAAACACTGTTTCATTTTCTTACTGGCTCACTTTTTATTGTTTGGGTAGATCAGGGGTCTCCAACCTATTCCACAAAGGGCCGGTGTGGCTGCAGGTTTTTGTTCCAACCAACCAAGAGTTCACACTTTGACCTTTGAACTCTCTGCAGACTGAGATCAGTTGATTCATTGATTGAAGTCTGGTGTGTTACTGCTTGGTTTCAACAAAAACCTGCAGCCATACCGGCCCTTTGTGGAATAGGTTGGAGACCCCTGGGGTAGATGGTTATATGTTTGGTTTGGGTGACAATATCTTCCCAAAAAAGAATGTATGAGGTGAGTACATGAGAGAGTCTGCGAAAGTAATCCCCACAGTCATCAAAAAACAAACCCCAGTTTGTCGACTCAAAACAGCCCCTGAGAGTCTGAGCTTCTGTCTTTATATAAATATTTATACTTTATACTCTTTATATTTATATAAATATATGTACTTTATACTCTTTATATTTATATAAATATATGTACTTTATACTCTTTACATTTATATAAATATTTATACTTTATACTCTTTACATTTATATAAATATATGTACTTTATACTCTTTATATTTATATAAATATATGTACTTTATACTCTTTACATTTATATAAATATTTATACTTTATACTCTTTACATTTATATAAATATATGTACTTTATACTCTTTATATTTATATAAATATATGTACTTTATACTCTTTACATTTATATAAATATATGTACTTTATACTCTTTATATTTATATAAATATATATACTTTATACTCTTTATATTTATATAAATATATGTACTTTATACTCTTTACATTTATATAAATATTTATACTTTATACTCTTTACATTTATATAAATATTTATACTTTATACTCTTTACATTTATATAAATATATGTACTTTATACTCTTTATATTTATATAAATATTTATACTTTATACTCTTTATATTTATATAAATATATGTACTTTATACTCTTTACATTTATATAAATATTTATACTTTATACTCTTTACATTTATATAAATATTTATACTTTATACTCTTTACATTTATATAAATATATGTACTTTATACTCTTTATATTTATATAAATATATGTACTTTATACTCTTTATATTTATATAAATATTTATACTTTATACTCTTTACATTTATATAAATATTTATACTTTATACTCTTTACATTTATATAAATATTTATACTTTATACTCTTTATATTTATATAAATATATGTACTTTATACTCTTTACATTTATATAAATATTTATACTTTATACTCTTTACATTTATATAAATATTTATACTTTATACTCTTTAC
>CM035805.1:1042611-1052611 GCA_020466265.1 Siphamia tubifer
CCTAGCCTAGCCTAGCCTAGCAGTGCTGTCTCTACTCTAGTGGTGCTTCATAGTCAGAGGAGGCGGGGCTAAAAGGTTGTCTTTCAAATCCTCTGTATGCAATAGGACGGTACTACAACCAATCAGTGTAATCTTTAGGATGACGTAGTTAGAGCGTCTGAAAGTTGTCGGAGGAGTCTGGAGAAAGTTAGGAATGACTAAACAAAATGGTGGATTATGGAGCTGAACGACTGTTGACATTTTCTCACATTCTTCACTCATCTGTGATAAACGGAAATCTACACCTGTTGTTGTTGTTGTTCTTCTACGGTTGTTTACACTTGTTTCTCTACCAGCATCAAATGTTGACTTTTATGATAATTTAGGCTTTTTTATGTCTCGTCTCATCACCTGAACCCACCTTATCATGACATGGGTCACATCCAACTACAATGGGTGAAGGTGGGGTACACCCTGTATACATACACCCAACCTTTTTATGTCATAATTTGACATTTTTATCTCATACATTGTCATTTTTTTCATAATTTTGACTTTTCTCTGATAATTATGCATTTCTATCTTGCTTATAGGTTTTATTTATTTTCATTTCTCCTAAACTTTCTTCTTCTATCTCTTGGTTTAAACCTTGCAGTGGTGGAGCCCGCATCAAACCTCCAGGTCCTGGAGGTGTCCTCCAAGTCCATGCGGGTAATGTGGGACGTGTCCAGCGGGGAAGTGAGCGGGTATAAGTTGCAGCTGATGCCCATGAAGGCCGGCGCCCAGCAGCAGGAGCTGTACATGGACGCCAGCCAGAGGGGGGGGGTAGTGAGGGACCTGTCACCTGACACTCAGTACCACATCAGCCTGTTCGCCCTGAAGGGTGTGACGCCCAGCGAGCCCCTCACCGCCATGGCCGTCACCCAACCTGTTAAAGTGTCACTGGGTGAGTGGGAATAAGAATACTGCTGCTGCATTACTATGGAAACGCTCTGAAGTCAGCTGGGTCTGCTCGAACACACACACACACACAGAGCTAACATAAATAGCCTAGCTGCAGCTTCATTTCCTGTACTGATGCTAATATAACTACCATTGTTGGTCCTGTGTAGACTGTTCTCTGGGCATGGACGTCCAGGCTGACGTGGTCCTCCTGGTCGACGGATCGTACAGTATCGGCTTGGCCAACTTCGCTAAAGTCCGAGCTTTCCTGGAGGTGCTGGTCAACACTTTTGACATCGGCCCGGACAAGGTTCAGATCAGCTTGGTCCAGTACAGCAGGGACCCTCACCCGGAGTTCTACCTGAACACTCACCAGGACCTGGATGCTGTGGTCAAGGCAGTGCGGATGTTCCCGTACCGTGGCGGTTCTACCAACACCGGCAGGGCCATGACGTACGTGAGGGAAAAGATCTTCCAGTTCAACAAAGGAGCTCGCGCCAACGTTCCTCGCATTACCATCCTCATCACCGACGGAAAGTCATCTGATGCTTTCCGAGACCCAGCCACTAAGCTGAAGAATGCCGACGTGGAGATCTTTGCCGTGGGTGTGAAAGACGCAGTTCGGTCCGAGCTAGAGGCCATCGCTAACAAGCCAGCGGACAGTCACGTGTACACGGTGGAGGACTTTGACGCCTTCCAGAGGATTTCCAAAGAACTGACCCAGTCCATCTGTCTGAGGATCGAACAAGAACTGCACAACATCTTCAAGAGACGTAAGTACACTTTATATAAATACTTATATAATACTGTACTTTGTACACTTTACATTTTTATATATATATATATATATATATATATATATATATATATATATATATATATATATATGTACTTTATACTCTTTACATTTATATAAATATATATACTTTATACTCTTTACATTTATATAAATATATATACTTTATACTCTTTACATTTATATAAATATTTGTACTTTATACTCTTTACATTTATATAAATATATATACTTTATACTCTTTACATTTATATAAATATATGTACTTTATACTCTTTACATTTATATAAATATATATACTTTATACTCTTTACATTTATATAAATATTTGTACTTTATACTCTTTACATTTATATAAATATATATACTTTATACTCTTTACATTTATATAAATATTTATACTTTATACTCTTTACATTTATATAAATATATATACTTTATACTCTTTACATTTATATAAATATTTGTACTTTATACTCTTTACATTTATATAAATATATATACTTTATACTCTTTACATTTATATAAATATATATACTTTATACTCTTTACATTTATATAAATATTTGTACTTTATACTCTTTACATTTATATAAATATATATACTTTATACTCTTTACATTTATATAAATATATATACTTTATACTCTTTATATTTATATAAATATATGTACTTTATACTCTTTACATTTATATAAATATATATACTTTATACTCTTTACATTTATATAAATATATGTTAGATCATGTTAAATCATTATCATTATCATGGTAAATAAAATAATAAATAAATACAATAAATATGTAAATAAGTACAATAAATACATAAATATGTACAGTAAATACATAACTATGTACAATAAATACATAAATACAAAAATATGTACAAGAAATTCATAAATAAGTACTATAAATGCATAAATAAATACAATAAATATGTAAATAAGTACAATAAATACGTAAAAAAGTACAATAAATACATAAATAAGTACAATAAAAACAAATGAATACAATAAACACATAAATATGTACAATAAATACATAAATAAATACATAAATAGAATAAATACATAAATATGTACAATAAATACATAAATAATACAATAAATATGTAAACAAGTACAATAAATACATAAATATGTACAATAAATACATAAATACAAAAATATCTACAATAAATACGTAAATAAGTACAGTAAATACATAAATAAGTACAATAAATATATAAATAAATACATAAATATGTACAATAAATACATAAATAAATAAAAAATATGTACAAAAATACAAACAATACAATAAATACATAAACATGTACAATAAATACAAAAATATGTACAATAAATACATAAATAAGTACAATAAATACATAAATAATGACAATAAATACGTAAATAAATAAAATAAATACATACATAAGTACAATAAATACATATATGTACAATAAATACATAAATAATGACAATAAATACAATAATTACGTAAATAAATACAATAAATACATACATAAGTACAATAAATATGTAAATAAGTACAATAAATACATAAATAAGTACAATAAATACATAAATAAGTACAATAAAAACAAATAAATACAATAAATATATAAATATGTACAATAAATATGTACAATAAATACATAAATAGAATAAATACATAAATATGTACAATTAACACATAAATAAATACAATAAATATGTAAACAAGTACAATAAATACATAAATATGTACAATAAATACATAAATACAAAAATATCTACAATAAATACGTAAATAAGTACATTAAATACATAAATAAGTACAATAAATACAATAAATAAGAACAATAAACACATAAATAAGTACAATAATACATAAATAAATACAATAAATACATAAATATGTACAATAAATAAATAAAAAATATGTACAATAAATACATAAATAAATACAATAAATACATAAACATGTACAATAAATACAAAAATATGTACAATAAATAAGTACAATAAATACATAAATAAGTATAATAAATACAATAAATACGTAAATAAATACAATAAATACATACATAAGTACAATAAATACATAATTAAATAAAAAAATATCTACTATAATTACATGAATAAATACATAAATATGTACAATAAATACATAAATAAACACAATAAATACATGAATATGTACAATTAATACATAAATGAAAAAATATGTACAATAAATACATAAATATGTACAATATATACATAAATAAATACATAAATAAGTAAATAAGTACATGAATAGGTACAATAAAACATAAATAAGACTGACTAGGTGGGGACTAGGTGGGGACTCCTATATTGTTTACTGTCCTAATTCCCATGGGGACAAAGGAGTTTTTAAAAATGTTCTTATTTGCAGTAGTCCCTCTCAAACGGGGTTAAGAGGTCACATGGTTTGTAGTGGGATGGGTCTTCTATAGGTTTAAAGTCACGTCTTCATAGTTTTTGGGACTGTCCTTTTATAGCATGGTTCCCATTAAATGATAGGAAGCTTTCAACAAAGTTTTTATTAGGGATGTCCCGATATGACTTTTTCACTTCCGATACGATACCGAAATTTTAGCCTTGAGTATTGGCTGTTACCGATATCAATACGATACGATATAGGCACGAATCATACATATATTTTTATTGATGTGTAATGTTAGTAAAGGTTTAATAAAGTGATGTTATTGTTACTGTTGTTGTAGTGATAGAACAGTAACTATAAGAAAAACTGACCCATTTATTATGAACTAATTAGTTACATAAATTTTAACTTTCAAAATAAGAGTATTACCTCAACAAATCCAACAAAAACTAAATATTATATTTAAAGTGTAAAATAACCACTGGTTACCAACATCATTATACAATTGAATAGAATAAATTAAAATTTAAAGTGCAAACAATTCAAGTTCACTCCAGTTATTTTTTTTTTACTGTCAGCATATGTTAGAAACACCTGTGGGCGGGGCCAGCGTAGGTTGCTGAAGTGAGGTTTGTTGCTTCGCCTTGTTGCTCTCACTAAAATCCTCATGTTCTTTTTTGTGGTGTTTTTTCAAACGTGTGATGAGGTTCCTTGTATTGAACCTTCCTGGTTCTGTCCGTCCACACAGCCAACATCACTACACCTTGCTGCAGACACACACGTTGTCGTTGTTGTGAGACGCTCTTCTTCTGCTGCTGCACTAATGTAAATTAAGGGGCATTACTGCCACTTATTGTGTTAGAGTGGGAACAAACCAGAGTCACTTATTATAGAAGTGCTGGAGCGGTAAATGGATAGCTTATATCGGAGCGTTTATATCGGAGTTTTTAGATTCAGTCAGATAAAATCCGATATTCACTTTTTTGGCCGATATCGGATCGGGACATCCCTGGTTTTTATAAATATCCTTGTTTACATTAAAGTGCTTTAGTCCACATTTTGAGCACTTTTTAAAAATAAAATCTGTGTTTACGGTCTCTAAAAGTTCCCAGATATTTAAAATCATTCACCACAGTCTGTCCCTTAATGATTATTGGAAATAAAACATTCCTATCATTTGGAATGACACCTTCTTTTGTCTCATTTCCATCCATTCATGTTCTCTTTCCTTATCACGCTGTCGCACTAGGCCAACTACAGCCATGTCATCAGCGTATTTAAATAAACTCAAATGTTGTTCTTGAAATTTAAATTTGTTTATGTATGTAGAGAACCGTAAGGGACATAAAACAGTGCCCTGTGGTACCCCACTATTCAAAACAGTGGTGTCAGACTTTTCCCCAGGATAACCTGTTGAGGGCGGTCAGACAAAAAAGACAGACAGACAGTTAAACCCGCATAATTTAACAAATCTCTGATTGGTGAAGTTAATACTTGTCTCCGCCCCCTTTCCGTCTCACCACAGTCAGTTCCAGCGTCAACAGCTGAATGTTAAATGAAAACCATTGAAAGTGTTTGCAGCAGTGGGTGATGTCACTGGATGGGTTTATGTCAGACACTTGAAAGGCTTTAAACATGTGTTCCTGGTCCGGGAATGTGCTCTGGACTTTCCTTGAACATAATTGGAACACCATGGACTGTCTTTTCTTCCTTTTCTCTTGTTTGTCTTTTTCCAGGGGGTGATGAAAACTTATTGTCTTTGTTTACGTCTCTGCCCCGCCGGCTTTGATAGCTTTTCATCGTTCAGATCATTCAGACGTCTCATTTAAGCGGACGTTGCGTAACCGCCATTTAACTATTACAACCTGGAAAACTCACACACATCAAAACAACATTTGAACAATTAATTAGTGCAGCAGTCAGATGTAACTCTACCAGCCTGAGTCACTGCTCAACACTGCTGCATGTGCACACAATTAACTCTGCTGCATGTTTACAACACTGGCTTTGACTGCCCCAAACCCCCAAAAACCCCCAAAACACAGCCCCACCCCCCCACAAATCCCCCAAACCCTCCCAACACTCCAACCCCCCCAAACCCTCCCCCTTTCGCCTCAGTGTGCTAAACACATGTCCACCTTTTGATCTTTTCAAGGGCAGGGAGAGTTCCTACATGTGGAAATATTACAACTGGGTCAAATACTGGGTGCATTTGGAGAGAGCACATGACTGTGTTACCTGACTGTTGCTACGACAACCAGACTGTTGCTACGACAACCAGACTGTTGCTACGACAACCAGACTGTCGCCACAACAACCACACTATCGCCACGACAACCAGACTGTTAGGTGTACTTTCCACAAACCACGAAAATTAATTAAAAAATCTGCAAAATGTAGAAAAATAAACAGTATTCAACAAGATGACAAAAATGCATAATAAACCAACAAAAAACACCAAACAAAAGTGAAGGAAAATGTAAAAAATGTAACCAAAATGTGATTAACAACTGATACAAAATAATCCTGAGTACATGTGTAGTAGTACGAGTCCAGATCAAATAAAGCACAACATTTATTAAAAAATAAACTTTTACTGCTTTAACCCTTTAACTGCTCACACATGAGTCCTGCTGCAAATCTGCAACTGGGTCAACTTCTACAAACTTTTCAAAAATGTCACTTTATCTGATAAATTGAACTTTTTATATCACAACTTTGACCTTTTCTCTTCAAATGATGCCTTTTTATCTCATATCAGTTAATGTTTTAAACCTCATAATGACTTTTATGTCCATATTCACTAAACTGAGTAACTGTGACCTGATCTAACACATAATCTTCACACTATCTCACTTTTAAAGGATTTATTTTAAATACTTTTTGAAAATTTTCATTTTTTTTCTTAAATCAGTATTATTTCACTCATAGCAAAACAAAATCTGGTTTTATTTTTACTTTATTATAACTGAGAAATGTTCCTTTTTTTTTTTTACTTCAGTAAAACAGTATAATTTTTTCATACCAGTAGCTGTACTTGTACTGTAGTACAGAATGTCAGTGTATATAAAGTTTATGTTTGTGTCCAGAACTGGTCCACCCTCAGAACTTGACCTTCTCAGAGGTTGGATCCAGAAGCTTCAGAACCTCCTGGCAGATCAACACCCCCAACTTGGACTCGTTTTTGGTCAAATTTAAGCGGGCCGACGACGCCAACGGCCATTACGTGTCCATGTCAGTGCCGGGCGAAGCGCGCACGGCCCTCCTCCCCCACCTCACCCCTCTCACCCGCTACGAAGTCAAAGTTCACGCTCACTACCAAAAAGGGGAGAGTTTACCTGTGAGCGGTTACCAGACCACTTTAGAAGGTTTGTTCTTTGTTTTTTTGACTGTTTTCATGGTTTCATTTGTGTTTTTACTGGACTTGAATAAATCGTGGTGTTCTGGAGGTCCAACATCACCAAAAATGTCTTTTCATAATGATCAAATATACGTCCTTTTCATTCCTGGATACTCAGTTTAGCATTTAGCTTCTTTTTACTCTCACTGTTGATGTACAAAAAAATCAGTAAACTGAACAAAAATGACCAAAAATATGAATGAAAATGAACAAAAATGACCAAAAATATGAATGAAAATGAACAAAAATGACCAATGATATTCAGTTAACTGAACAAAAATGAACAAAATATTCATTAAAATGAACAAAATATTCATTAAAATGAAGAAAAAGACACATCCCAAGTCTCCCGGAAGTTTCCGGGAGTCTCCCTGATATCGATAGTGGCTCATTGATGGCCGCGAGTCAGATAAAATATTCTGGATTTTGGATTATGATGACTTCAATTACATTGTGCAGTCACGAGAGAGAGAGAGAGAGAGAGAGAGAGAGAGAGAGAGAAAGCAAGGGGGGGGGGGGGGGGCTGTTGGGTAATGGTGGAACCTGTGCATCCATTCAAAGACTGCAGTCGCACCAGCCACTCCAACACTTTCAAGTGCTCTTTTATTCCAGACTTTATGGTAAAGGCTGCTTCAGTCTGATATTTGACACACGTGCACCTTCTCCATAAGCACCAGCCACTGTCCGCTCAGCCCTACCCCACTGGAGAGGCTTCAGTAGCGGACACACACTGCCACGCTGTCGGGGAGTTTAGGGACTGTCGCAAAATAAATCGACCGGCAAGGCTAAAAAAAACGAAAAAAAAACTTTTCTCTATTAAATCAATTGTATATTAATCTCAAATGTGTAAATAAATATACAAATGAATAAATCAATACATAAATAAATGAATAATTAATAAGTATTCATTTTCTAGCAAATGCAGCAAATTACAGGTTTTTGGCCAATATGTGGGTCATGTGGGTCATGTGACCTGTAGACTCCAATAGGCCTTTAAATCATAGCCCTGGTCTGGGCACAAAACACACTTCATACATTTAATTTCTATCACTTCATTGATCTTCTAGCAATTTTTTACTCACGAATTGCAGGTTTTTGTTCAATAGTTCAGAAAGGGGGGATTGTTCGAAAAGGGGGTGGGGGGGTTGGAAGGGTCGATAAGCATCTCCCTAAAAATAGTTTTTGGAACTTGGAATGTCTGGAAAAATTACCAAAATATTCAGTAAAATGAACAAAAATGAACAAAAATATTGATTATAATGAACAAAAATATTGATTATAATGAACAAAAATATTGATTATAATGAACAAAAATATTGATTATAATGAACAAAAATATTGATTATAATGAACAAAAATATTGATTATAATGAACAAAAATATTGATTAAAATGACCAAAAATATTGATTAAAATGATCAAAATATTCAGTAAAATGAAGTATAACAGAAAACCCAGTGCAGATAGAGATGTAGTCACTGTTATTGATAGATGGCTTCAAAATGACATTGTGACCTTTGACCTTGAATGACCTTGAAAGGTCAAACTTTAGGTCAGTTGATTTTAAATAGTCCTAACTCCAAAAAGAGTGGGTATAAATACTCTGTTACTATTGTTGAGATAGGAAACTATATGTAGGCTTGAAAAATATGGTGCCAGATAACTGGATACTCATGAGTATTTGTCAAAAACTACAAGTACGACTTCGAAAACTACAATTAGGTCTGCCAGCTAACCTAGGACTTCCCAGCAGTAACATAACTGTCAGAACACGCCATGGGTTCTTCCACAGACATACAGTAAGTGATGGACAAAAGAAACATCGATCAGGACCTGAGGAAAGTCGTACTTGTAGTTTTTGACAAATACTTACAGGTATCCAATCTGTGGACATAAATATATTAACAGTTATCTGACACTATAGAAGACATCCTGACCTTTGACCTTGACCAACCATGAAAAGACAAAGTCCTAGGGTGATGTTTTCAGTGACAGGGCCAGGGTTTGTTGTAGCTAGCTCTTGTTGAACCTGCTCCATTTGTTCCAGAACCGGGTTCTGTTGGTAACCTTGGAGTTTCTGAAGAGACGCCCCACAGTTTCAGAGTGTCATGGCAGCCCGCTCCAGGAGCCGTCACTGGATACACATTATCCTACCGTCCCCTGGGTGACCCGTCCTCCAGGATGGAGACCACCACTGTAGGTCCACAGACCACCCTGGTCCTGCAGCAGCTTCAGCCTCAGACCACCTACCGGGTCACCGTTACCCCCCAGTACCAGACCAACCAGGGCCTGCCCCTCCAGACGGACGGAACCACCAAAGCTGGTGAGTACCCAGTCTAACCCACACTAACAGAACAGGGTACTGTGGCAGGTACAGGCTGTCAAACACATGGAGCATGGACCAAAACTGGCCGGATGAAGGCTCCATTCTGGTCCATGCAAGGAAAGTGTCACTGAAAATAGAATGGAATAGAATAGACTAGTTTGGTTCATTTAAAGGGTTCTGGTATG
>CM035805.1:1060111-1137611 GCA_020466265.1 Siphamia tubifer
CTTCCTCTGGGGTCTTCCTCTAAGGTCTTCCTCTCGGGTCTTCCTCTAAGGTCTTCCTCTAAGGTCTTCCTCTAAGGTCTTCCTCTAAGGTCTTCCTCTAAGGTCTTCCTCTAAGGTCTTCCTCTCAGGTCTTCCTCTAAGGTCTTCCTCTAAGGTCTTCCTCTAAGGTCTTCCTCTAAGGTCTTCCTCTGGGGTCTTCCTCTAAGGTCTTCCTCTCGGGTCTTCCTCTAAGGTCTTCCTCTAAGGTCTTCCTCTAAGGTCTTCCTCTAAGGTCTTCCTCTCGGGTCTTCCTCTAAGGTCTTCCTCTAAGGTCTTCCTCTAAGGTCTTCCTCTCAGGTCTTCCTCTCAGGTCTTCCTCTCAGGTCTTCCTCTAAGGTCTTCCTCTAAGGTCTTCCTCTCAGGTCTTCCTCTCAGGTCTTCCTCTAAGGTCTTCCTCTAAGGTCTTCCTCTCGGGTCTTCCTCTCGGGTCTTCCTCTCGGGTCTTCCTCTAAGGTCTTCCTCTCGGGTCTTCTTCTCAGGTCTTCCTCTAAGGTCTTCCTCTAAGGTCTTCCTCTCAGGTCTTCCTCTAAGGCCTTCCTCTAAGGTCTTCCTCTCAGGTCTTCCTCTCAGGTCTTCCTCTCAGGTCTTCCTCTCAGGTCTTCCTCTCAGGTCTTCCTCTAAGGTCTTCCTCTCAGGTCTTCCTCTCAGGTCTTCCTCTAAGGTCTTCCTCTAAGGTCTTCCTCTAAGGTCTTCCTCTAAGGTCTTCCTCTCAGGTCTTCCTCTCAGGTCTTCCTCTCAGGTCTTCCTCTCAGGTCTTCCTCTAAGGTCTTCCTCTAAGGTCTTCCTCTCAGGTCTTCCTCTCAGGTCTTCCTCTAAGGTCTTCCTCTAAGGTCTTCCTCTCAGGTCTTCCTCTAAGGTCTTCCTCTAAGGTCTTCCTCTAAGGTCTTCCTCTAAGGTCTTCCTCTAAGGTCTTCCTCTAAGGTCTTCCTCTAAGGTCTTCCTCTCAGGTCTTCCTCTCAGGTCTTCCTCTCAGGTCTTCCTCTAAGGTCTTCCTCTAAGGTCTTCCTCTCGGGTCTTCCTCTAAGGTCTTCCTCTAAGGTCTTCCTCTAAGGTCTTCCTCTCAGGTCTTCCTCTAAGGTCTTCCTCTAAGGTCTTCCTCTCAGGTCTTCCTCTAAGGTCTTCCTCTAAGGTCTTCCTCTCGTCTTCCTCTCGGGTCTTCCTCTCGGGTCTTCCTCTCGGGTCTTCCTCTCGGGTCTTCCTCTAGGGTCTTCCTCTAAGGTCTTCCTCTCAGGTCTTCCTCTCAGGTCTTCCTCTAAGGTCTTCCTCTAAGGTCTTCCTCTAAGGTCTTCCTCTAAGGTCTTCCTCTAAGGTCTTCCTCTAAGGTCTTCCTCTCAGGTCTTCCTCTAAGGTCTTCCTCTAAGGTCTTCCTCTAAGGTCTTCCTCTCAGGTCTTCCTCTCAGGTCTTCCTCTCAGGTCTTCCTCTCAGGTCTTCCTCTCAGGTCTTCCTCTAAGGTCTTCCTCTAAGGTCTTCCTCTAAGGTCTTCCTCTAAGGTCTTCCTCTCGGGTCTTCCTCTCGGGTCTTCCTCTCGGGTCTTCCTCTCGGGTCTTCCTCTCGGGTCTTCCTCTCGGGTCTTCCTCTCGGGTCTTCCTCTAAGGTCTTCCTCTAAGGTCTTCCTCTCAGGTCTTCCTCTAAGGTCTTCCTCTCAGGTCTTCCTCTAAGGTCTTCCTCTCAGGTCTTCCTCTAAGGTCTTCCTCTAAGGTCTTCCTCTAAGGTCTTCCTCTAAGGTCTTCCTCTAAGGTCTTCCTCTCAGGTCTTCCTCTAAGGTCTTCCTCTAAGGTCTTCCTCTGGGGTCTTCCTCTCGGGTCTTCCTCTCGGGTCTTCCTCTCGGGTCTTCCTCTCGGGTCTTCCTCTCGGGTCTTCCTCTAAGGTCTTCCTCTAAGGTCTTCCTCTCAGGTCTTCCTCTCAGGTCTTCCTCTCAGGTCTTCCTCTCAGGTCTTCCTCTCAGGTCTTCCTCTAAGGTCTTCCTCTAAGGTCTTCCTCTCAGGTCTTCCTCTAAGGTCTTCCTCTAAGGTCTTCCTCTAAGGTCTTCCTCTCAGGTCTTCCTCTCAGGTCTTCCTCTAAGGTCTTCCTCTAAGGTCTTCCTCTCAGGTCTTCCTCTCAGGTCTTCCTCTAAGGTCTTCCTCTAAGGTCTTCCTCTCAGGTCTTCCTCTAAGGTCTTCCTCTCAGGTCTTCCTCTCAGGTCTTCCTCTCAGGTCTTCCTCTCAGGTCTTCCTCTCAGGTCTTCCTCTCAGGTCTTCCTCCTGACAATGTTGTTACCATTATGTTTACTGTAGCATGAATTTATCTATAAACTATAACTATGACTAAATTATGACTAGACTATGACTAGTTTTGATTTCTTTTTATTTGATGATTTATTTCGAACATGTGCAAAGTGCAACAATAATCAATACAACAATAATAATAATAATAACAATGACATGTCCGAAAAGCAGTAGGATGAAGCATAAGTTTATTTAATTCTTCCCCTTCTTCACTTCCCCAATAACCTAAATACATCTTATAGTAATATAGTGCATAGTACAAAAAATGATGATAATAATAAAAATAATAACAATAATAATAACAATACCAATAATAAATAACTGAAGTACTAAACATATACATATATACAAAAAACAAAAAAAACAAAAAACAAATGAGCAGATATGAAAGTAGGTAACAAATAGAGTTTTTTTGTTTGTTTTCTTTTTTCTTCCCTTCCTTCTTCTTCTTTTCCCTTTCTTTTTTCTTCCTTTTTTTCCTTTTTCTAATTTGTCTGCATTTTGTTCTTATTGTTTTATTTTATTTTATTTTTCTATTCATTCACTTATTTTATTTATTTATTATTTTTTTAATCTTTTAACCCCACAGAGGGGGAGTCAACAGTGTTTCAGATCAGTACATATTCCAGTCTTGCAGACATATACTAGACTATTTAGTGCATGTGTGTGACCATCATCGGTCCTCCCCGAAAGCTGAGCAGACATCCCCCATTAGAACTCTCCCTTACAACCCAGTGAGTGCAGTGCTACACCTCAGTGATGTGCGGAGGAAACAAAGACTGGACAGGACGGACAGGACGAACGGGGACAGAAACCAACAGGCAGTGCTATTGTAATTAAAGACTGTAAGGTGATGTGTTATTACAACCACCAACTGTTTATCAATAAAAACAAATAAATAAGTAGATCAGAAAAAGAGGAGAAAACCAAACCAACACAAAAGGAGAAAAAACAAACAAACACACAAACAAACAAAACAAAAAAAAGATTCAATGAATAAACAATTAAACAATCAGCACCGAGCACCACAACCGTGGATGTCCTGATAATAAAAAATAGAATGTAATGTAATAGAATAGACTAGAAGAGGACACCAGTGCAGAAGAAAATGAGTTTAGGGTAGAGATTGTGGAGAGATTCTCAGCACATAGCACAAGTCATACTATGACTTGGTCATAGTATGACTATGTCTATGACTAGACTATGACTATGTCTATGACAATGACTAGACCATGACTAAGACTAAGACTATGTCTATGACTAGACCATGACAATGACTAGACCATGACAATGACTAGACCATGACAATGACTAGACCATGACAATGACTAGACCATGACAATGACTAGACCATGACAATGACTAGACCATGACAATGACTAGACCATGACAATGACTAGACCATGACAATGACTAGACCATGACAATGACTAGACCAGGCTTCCCCGATAGGATAGGACACCGACTGGCCCACACCAACTTGTGAGCAAAAAGATTCTTTTTTTGAAATATTGTAACATTGCGACATTAGCGCCGTCATCTCTGCCCCGCGTGTGTTTTTCTATTTGCTCTCGTCTTTTTTGGAGTGTGTGAAGTGCGGCTCTCCTGCGACATATGTTTAAACTGGACATTGTCATCACTACTCAGCCATTTCCCCATGTGGTAGGTGTGTGGAGGTGCACACACACACACACACACACACACACACACCTGCTGCAGAACCGGACTTCTGTTATATCCTCATAATTCACAGGCTTCATAAAACACATAATCAATCCATTGACTTCAGCAGTGGTCCCTAACCCTAACTCTAACCCCCGGGCCGGTTCGTGGGTCACTTGGTACCGGGCTGCCGACCGCCTAATAATTACTTAATTCATTCATTATTTCTCTTGTATTTATCAATCTTTTATTTTGAAAAATGACCGGATTCTCTTGGGTTCCATGTGTCACTTGAATGTCAAAAATGTAACTCACATGTTAGCAAAGGAAGTAAAAAAAAACAGATGTGTTTGGAACGTTTCTTTTGGAAGAGAAAAAGGAAGAAGAACCTCCAACTGTAGAGAAAAGGAAAGTTTGAACAAACAATACCAGGAGTTGGACTGAAATATGGATTAATGCTGACAGGTGATTCCCACAGACCACACCCACTTTGACCCACATAAACAATCTACAGAACCGCCCCTGTTCCATGGTAAAATTGTCAAACATGGACCGGTCCACAGTGATAAAAATGTTGTGGACCATTGACTACAGGACACACATTCATTCATTGTTTTGTGTTTTTCTTCAGTTTGTGTTTATGTATGGAGGATAATTGGTGCCATTGTTTATACGAGTTAATATGATTTAACTTTAATGTTTGTTCCATGTAAATATTGTAGATTGTTAATTAAATAATGTGTTCATTGTTATGTCCATGGGTGGAGCTTAGGGATATAAAGGGGAGTGTTTCCAGTAGAGTGTGGGGGGGGGGGGGGTGTAGTTGGAGATAAATTCTGTAGATTTAGACAGATTTGAATTTGACGTAAGAGTGTGGCTGAAATCAGTTTTTAGTGCTGAATGGTAAAAGAGACCAAATTTATTTTATAGTGTTTTAAGATCTCTTGTAACAATTTTTTCTTTTTCCTGTTTGTTTTTTGGTATTTTTGTAAAAACTGTCACTCCTCATCACTGCTGGTTTTGGACTTGGGTGAAAATAAATGAAAAAACTACTGAAGTCAAACGAACACTTGATAAAAAAAAAAATATATATATATATATATATATATATATATATATATATATATATATATATATACATATATATATGTATATATATATATGTATATATATATATGTATATATATATATGTATATATATATGTATATATATATATATGTATATATATGTATATATATGTATATATATATATGTATATAAAAATGTTCCTCTCGCCCCACCTGGGCGGTGTCTCCTTCAGACTCGGGTCCTCTACCAGAGGTCTGGGAGCCTGAGGGTTCTGTGCAGGATCTTAGCTGTTCCTAACAATGTTCTCTTTTGGACACAGATCTCTGATGTTGTTCCTGGTATCTGCTGGAGACATTGTCCCAGCTTGGGGGTCACTGCCCCTAGTGCCCCCATCACTACTGGTACCACTGTTGCCTTCACACTCCACATTTTCTCTAACTCCTCTTTCAGTCCTTGGTATTTCTCTTCTCTTCTCATGTTCTTTCTTTCTCATGTTGCTATCACTGGGGACTGCTACATCTATCACCACCACTGTCTTCTCATGTTTATCCACCACCACTATGTCAGGCTGATTGGCCATCACCATCTTGTCAGTCTGGATCTGGAAGTCCCACAGGATCTTGGCCTGTTTGTTCTCTGTCACCTTTGGGGGGTTCTCCCATCTTGACCCTGGGACCTCCAGTCCATACTCTTTACAGATGTTCCTGTACAGTATGTCCTCTACCTGGTTATGTCTCTCCATGTATGCCTTACCTGCCACCATCTTACACCTGCTGTGATGTGCTGGACTGTTTCAGGGGCTTCTCTACACAGCCTACACCTGGGGTCCTGTCTGATGTGGTAGACCCCGGCCTCTATTGCTCTGGTGTTCAGGGCTTGTTCTTGTGCAGCCATGAGTAGTGTCTCTGTGCTGTCCTTTAGTCCAGCCTTTTCCAGACACTGGTATGTCTTTTCCATATCAGCCACTTCTTCAATTTGTCGATGGTACACGCCATGCAAGGGTTTGTCCCTCCATGATAGCCCCTCTGGTTCCTCGACCTTACTGGGCTTTTGTTGCCTGAGGCATTCACTTAGCAGTTGGTCATTGGGGGCCATTTTCTTGATGTATTCCTGGAGGTTCACCGTTTCCTCCTGGACAGTAGTTCTGACACTTACTAGTCCTCGGCCCCCTTCCTTTCTCTTAGTGTACAGCCTCAGGACACTGGACTTGGGGTGGAACCCTCCATACATGGTAAGGAGTTTCCTTGTCTTGATATCAGTGGCTTGTATCTCTTCCAGTGGCCAGGATATTATCCACTAGTCATAGTCTCCTTATTTTTTTTTATCATTTAAGTCATACCAAACATTGCTTTAAGACATGAACAGTGTCCATCTGACTTTATTGTTTAAACAACTTTTACAATAGAATAATTTCGTCAAATGTATTTACCTATAATAAATCTGTATCTATAATAAAAAGTCATTTACCCTCACATCTGTATCTATAATAAAAAGTCATTTACCCTCACATCTGTATCTATAATAGGGTAAGTGTTAAAACCATACTATTGTTAGTTGTCATTGTGTTTTCTTTGATGTTTTAAAGTCATTTGTCATTAAATAAAGTCGACCCAAACCCTTCAGACAAACAGCAGCAGTGAATAAATGTAGAAATAGAAGCAGATGTGAAAATGATTAAAAGTCCATCAGCTGTTCTGATCTAACTGGGTCACATTTCCTCACTCTGAATCTTTCCATGGTTTAGAATTAACCCTTAAACACCCACACACTGAACTTTTCCATCAGTGTTTAATAGACACACTGAGCTGTTTAAATAGAAAAAAGTCACATTACTACCAAAGTACTACCATTCTGTACTACAGTACAAGTACAGCTACTGGTGTGAAAAAATACTCTCGTAAAAGTAGAAGTACTGATTCAACTGCTTTACTGAAGTAAAACTACAACTACTGAACTGTAAAAAAGTACAAAGTACAACTACTGAACTGTAATAAAGTACAAAGTACAACTACTGAAGTGTAATAAAGTACAAAGTACAACTACTGAACTGTAAAAAAGTACAAAGTACAACTACTGAACTGTAATAAAGTACAAAGTACAACTACTGAACTGTAATAAAGTACAAAGTACAACTATTGAACTGTAATAAAGTACAAAGTACAACTACTGAACTGTAATAAAGTACAGAGTACAACTACTGAACTGTAATAAAGTACAAAGTACAACTACTGAACTGTAATAAAGTACAAAGTACAACTACTGAAGTGTAATAAAGTACAGAGTACAACTACTGAACTGTAATAAAGTACAAAGTACAACTATTGAACTGTAATAAAGTACAAAGTACAACTACTGAACTGTAATAAAGTACAGAGTACAACTACTGAACTGTAATAAAGTACAAAGTACAACTATTGAACTGTAATAAAATACAAAGTACAACTACTGAACTGTAATAAAGTACAGAGTACAACTACTGAACTGTAATAAAGTACAAAGTACAACTACTGAACTGTAATAAAGTACAAAGTACAACTACTGAAGTGTAATAAAGTACAGAGTACAACTACTGAACTGTAATAAAGTACAAAGTACAACTACTGAAGTGTTATAAAGTACAAAGTACAACTACTGAACTGTAATAAAGTACAGAGTACAACTACTGAACTGTAATAAAGTACAAAGTACAACTACTGAACTGTAATAAAGTACAAAGTACAACTACTGAACTGTAATAAAGTACAAAGTACAACTACTGAAGTGTAATAAAGTACAAAGTACAACTACTGAAGTGTAATAAAGTACAAAGTACAACTACTGAACTGTAATAAAGTACAGAGTACAACTACTGAACTGTAATAAAGTACAAAGTACAACTACTGAACTGTAATAAAGTACAAAGTACAACTACTGAAGTGTAATAAAGTACAAAGTACAACTACTGAAGTGTAATAAAGTACAAAGTACAACTACTGAACTGTAATAAAGTACAAAGTACAACTACTGAAGTGTAATAAAGTACAAAGTACAACTACTGAACTGTAATAAAGTACAAAGTACAACTACTGAACTGTAATAAAGTACAAAGTACAACTACTGAACTGTAATAAAGTACAAAGTACAACTACTGAACTGTAATAAAGTACAAAGTACAACTACTGAACTGTAATAAAGTACAAAGTACAACTACTGAAGTGTAATAAAGTACAAAGTACAACTACTGAACTGTAATAAAGTACAGAGTACAACTACTGAACTGTAATAAAGTACAAAGTACAACTACTGAACTGTAATAAAGTACAAAGTACAACTACTGAAGTGTAATAAAGTACAAAGTACAACTACTGAAGTGTAATAAAGTACAAAGTACAACTACTGAACTGTAATAAAGTACAAAGTACAACTACTGAAGTGTAATAAAGTACAAAGTACAACTACTGAACTGTAATAAAGTACAAAGTACAACTACTGAACTGTAATAAAGTACAAAGTACAACTACTGAACTGTAATAAAGTACAAAGTACAACTACTGAACTGTAATAAAGTACAGAGTACAACTACTGAACTGTAATAAAGTACAAAGTACAACTACTGAACTGTAATAAAGTACAAAGTACAACTACTGAAGTGTAATAAAGTACAAAGTACAACTACTGAAGTGTAATAAAGTACAAAGTACAACTACTGAACTGTAATAAAGTACAAAGTACAACTACTGAAGTGTAATAAAGTACAAAGTACAACTACTGAACTGTAATAAAGTACAAAGTACAACTACTGAAGTGTAATAAAGTACAAAGTACAACTACTGAAGTGTAATAAAGTTAGGGTTAGTAACAGTTTAGTTTTATGAATATTTACTGAATATTTAATTTCAAAGTCCTAAATAGAATAGAGAATAGAATAGATAGAATAGATACAGCTGTCTCCCTACTGAACTCCACCAACAGATGACCCCACACCCTCCTTCTCCTGCGTTGACTCTTGTTGAACGATTAACATCTGGCCTACTTTGAATTGTAACCATGTATAGAATTGTACCATAACCATCCCCTTGCACTAGATGCATATACTGCACACTCTCTACTTATTATAACCATCTCACTTGCACTACCTGGACTTAATTGCACTCTCTGTACATATGGTTTTTAACTTTATTATAATGCTCTTCTCCTATTTGCACTTCTGATTGGATACTAACTGCATTTGTACTGAGTAATGACAATAAAGTGGAATAATAATAATAGAATAAAAAAAGACAAAATTATAAGATCAAATGTTTCTGTGGGTGCTAACATTTTATATTTTAATATATTTACTTCAGGTCAAAGTTGAAAAAAACAGAAAATGACTGAAAATGAAAAAAACTGCATCTTAATCTGTTTGTCATCTAGGTTTTAGAAACAAATAATGAAGAAATGAGTCATTTATTGTCTTATTTTATGTTTTATTTTGATAAACAATTGAATGAATGATACACATATTCTATTGTGTTCTATTGTATTGTGTGTATACATACATGCATACATATATATATATGTATATATATATATTTATTTATTTAAAGTACATTTCCTGTGTTTTCCAGACGTAGCTCCTCCCACTCACCTGGTCACCAGTGATATCACTGACTCCAGTTTCGCAGTTTCCTGGACCGCCGCTCCGGGAAACGTGAAGATGTACCGTGTCCGATGGAAGTCTATGTTTACTAACGAGTCTGGAGAAAAGAAAGTCCATGGAGGACAGACGGACACGGTGTTGGACGGACTGAACCCTGAGACGCTTTACTACGTTTCTGTGGTGGCAAAATACGATTCTATAGACAGCAACGATCTGAGTGGACAAGAAACTACTGATGGTAAGAGTTATATAATATTTATATAACTGTAAAAACACTATAAACTACTGATGGTAAGAGTTATATAATATTTATATAACTGTAAAAAAAAGAGGTAGAGGGTTATCCTTAGTCCAGAGGTAGAGGGTTAGCCTTAGTCCAGAGGTAGAGGGTTAGCCTTAGTCCAGAGGTAGAGGGTTAGCCTTAGTCCAGAGGTAGAGGGTTAGCCTTAGTCCAGAGGTAGAGGGTTAGCCTTAGTCCAGAGGTAGAGGGCTCGCCTTAGTCCAGAGGTAGAGGGTTAGCCTTAGTCCAGAGGTAGAGGGCTCGCCTTAGTCCAGAGGTACAGGGTTATCTCTAGTCCAGAGGTACAGGGTTATCCTTAGTCCAGAGGTAGAGGGTTAGCCTTAGTCCAGAGGTACAGGGTTATCCTTAGTCCAGAGGTAGAGGGCTAGCCCTAGTCCAGAGGTACAGGGTTATCCTTAGTCCAGAGGTACAGGGTTATCCTTAGTCCAGAGGTACAGGGTTATCCTTAGTCCAGAGGTAGAGGGCTAGCCTTAGTCCAGAGGTAGAGGGCTAGCCTTAGTCCAGAGGTAGAGGGTTAGCCTTAGTCCAGAGGTAGAGGGTTAGCCTTAGTCCAGAGGTAGAGGGTTATCCTTAGTCCAGAGGTAGAGGGCTAGCCCTAGTCCAGAGGTACAGGGTTATCCTTAGTCCAGAGGTACAGGGTTATCCTTAGTCCAGAGGTACAGGGTTATCCTTAGTCCAGAGGTACAGGGTTATCCTTAGTCCAGAGGTACAGGGTTATCCTTAGTCCAGAGGTACAGGGTTATCCTTAGTCCAGAGGTACAGGGTTATCCTTAGTCCAGAGGTACAGGGTTATCCTTAGTCCAGAGGTACAGGGTTATCCTTAGTCCAGAGGTACAGGGTTATCCTTAGTCCAGAGGTACAGGGTTATCCTTAGTCCAGAGGTACAGGGTTATCCTTAGTCCAGAGGTAGAGGGTTAGCCTTAGTCCAGAGGTAGAGGGTTATCCTTAGTCCAGAGGTAGAGGGCTAGCCTTAGTCCAGAGGTACAGGGTTATCCTTAGTCCAGAGGTAGAGGGCTAGCCTTAGTCCAAAGGTAGAGCGTTAGCCTTAGTCCAGAGGTAGAGGGTTATCCTTAGTCCAGAGGTAGAGGGCTAGCCTTAGTCCAGAGGTACAGGGTTATCCTTAGTCCAGAGGTACAGGGTTAGCGTTAGTCCAGAGATAAACCTGGGTGTCATCTGCCAAACAATGGAAGTTGGTGTTATGTATGTTGATGATGTGGCCAAGGGGGAGGAGCTTAATGATAAAGTGGAGGAAGGGGTCCCAGTACAGAACCCTGGGGGACACCAGCAGAGATTGAATGAAGATTTTTATTGGATGAACTGAGTGAGGTGTGGGAGAGACTGATAGAGGAGAGTGGAAAGAGTGATGGTGTGAAAAGTGAGATCATGTAGAATGAGGATGGAGAGTGATCCAGAGTGATCCACAGTCATGAGTGATCCAGAGTTAGCAGGTGTGGAACAGGATAGTGTGAGTTATTTGACATGGACACAAACTGGAAGAGCTGAGCTTGTAGTCAGTGACACAGCTGGTTCTGGAGCCTCAGGTTGAACACCCAGAGTTATGTATTCAAACCAAACAGCTGTTGATGGTCATTGATCATGTGTTTTTCACACTTCCATCAGGTGTGGATGGTTTGACCTTTGACCTTTAATGGATCACAAGGTGAATAAATGACTGTGGTTCATAGTTGAGTCCTGGGGTCGAGTTAGGGTTAGGGCTGGGGGGTTAGGGTTGGGGTTGTGGGGCTTCACTCCAGTACAGATTGTTCCTCCGTCAGTCGGTTTGTTCAGATGAATCAACACATTGAAAAGTTGGATGCTGTTTTTTTTTTCCACCAATAAAAACCCGTACTCCAGTGAAAACCCAACGCTCTCCAAACTTTGCAGCGATCGTTAAATCCACAGATTACATTTGGAACATTATTTTAATGCTTAACAGAAAGAGACAAATCAGTAAATGTGTTTTTATAGACCATTCAGAGGGAGGGGGATGTAGTTAGCGTTAGCATTAGCACATCCTAATGATCACCTCTGGATTTAAACATAATTCTAATCTAATTAGTTTTGGCTCCAGGTGGGCACTGTTGGACCACATTTATGCCTTTGAACACTGACGCATCGACAGAAAACAGCTGAAGAAGAGTTAACGAAGCACTGACGAGGAAACGAGCTCATTAATGATCAGTTGAAGAAGAGTCAAAATCACCCAATTTTTTTGGACAAATTTTCCCATACCTCCTCAGTTGTGTCCTCGGGGTAAGTCTGGCAGGAAAAGATGATTCTCCAATTTTTATGTTAATCGGACAAACCGTTTCCGAGATATGGCCGCCAACATTCTGCTGATTTTAGTGATTTTTGCCATGGCCACCATTATTCAAACTACAATAACTTCTGAACCACTGGTCCAATTTTCATGAAATAGGTGTCATTCTGTCAGAAACCTTTTAAGGAATCCAAATGCGAAAATTCAACATCTGACCAAGTTTTCATGTAATGACCTTGAAATCAAATTATTTGACCTTGTGGATCACGTGACCTTGACATAAATTTTGGTCCATTCGATAGCGCTTCATAGTCTGCAAATAATATGGAAAAATCACAGGTGTAATATTTTTAGTTAGAGCTTCAGGGTAGTTCAAAAATACATTGACCTGAAATATGTTAATATTTAGCATGACTGGGCAAGTAAATAGTTACTTTGTGAAAAGGTGATGCACACATCTATATGTGTTCCTCAGAATATACATCCTATTGTATTTCCTGAAATTCATGGAGTGAAAACTTATATTGTCAATTCTAATTTACTTCTAATATATTTGACAGAATAACTCCATTCATAATCAACAAAATATTTAAAAATTCAAATGACACAAAGATTTCCAAATGTCATGTCATTAATGCTGTCATCATGATGTTAAACAAATAAGGCTTATTTAAAAACACTGTGGCTATAAATCAACTAGGAGTTAGACATCAACAATGTAGAGTGGATATGATACAGATTATCTAAAGATGTGACTATATATTTTTAATTCATCCTATAATACATTGACAGTAGCGTGGCCACTGTACTGTTCTACTCCTGTAACAGTGGAATTCTATGCCTGTCTTTCCTTTGATCCCATCCTCAGAGTTCATCTGCAAAAACAAGCTGTCCTGTTGAAGTGTTTATTTTCAAACCATTAATGTAATAGCGGGCGGCACGGTGGTGCAGTGGTTAGCACGGCGGTGCAGTGGTTAGCACGGCGGTGCAGTGGTTAGCACGGCGGTGCAGTGGTTAGCACGGCGGTGCAGTGGTTAGCACGGCGGTGCAGTGGTTAGCACGGCGGTGCAGTGGTTAGCACGGCGGTGCAGTGGTTAGCACTCGTGCCTCACAGCAAGAAGGACCCTGGTTCGAATCCCGTACCAGACCTTTCTGTGTGGAGTTTGCATGTCCTCCCCGTGTCCGCGTGGGTTTTCGCCGGGCACTCCGGTTTCCTCCCACCATCCAAACACATGCACTGATAGGTTAATTGGTTAATCTAAAATTGTCCATAGGTGTGAATGTGAGAGTGATTGTTTGTCTATATATGTTCAGCCCTGAGATGAACTGGCGTCTCATACAGGGTGTACCCCGCCTTCGCCCATTGTAGCTGGATTAGGCCCCCAGTGACCCCCGTGACCCAAGTGTGGATAAAGCGGGTTCAGATAATGAATGAATGAATGATGTAATAGCAGAAGACACACTGACATGATAGTATTACTGGTGCGTACAGTAGAGTGCGGTGGAGTACAGTTGTTTTGGCCTCATTAGTAGTTTTTACCTAAACACTTAACCACATCCATAAACTCCACAGAAGCAGAGACTCTTTGTATCTTTTACTGATTCATTATTTTTTTTTTCTATGACAGTTTTTCACTAAACAATAAAAATATTCCTAACATTTAAACAAAGTATATCTGTTGTTAACATGTTTCCATTGACGGTTCGTGTGATAACTCTGATCGAATATCATCCTGTCATTTTAACTGCTGTCACTGACCATCGCTCTGATAGTGTTAGAGTGAAGGAATGGGTCTTTAACTCTTTAAAGACACTAACATGTCAAACAAACCATCTGGTTCACATTATAAGGGTCTGTACATGTGGTCCCCACATTGTCAGTTTGAAATATTAAGTGTAAATCTGCTCAGCAGTGGACAACAACAATAACACATTATATTTATGTAGTGTTTTTTTTTTACACAGTTCTTGTACTTGACACTTTACAGAACAGAAAATATATGTATCTATAAAAACAAGTTAAATATGTAAAAACTAAAGATAATGAAGTAAACCTTCACTGTGTCGACTGGAGGATCAACACTCCAAGATGGCCGCCGCAGTTCTGTTGTCCCAGTAGCCAGTGGTTGTTATGGTTACAGTGACTGCGACAGAAGTGATCATGTGACCATATACATCACACCCTGACATAATTAGATAAAAAGTGTTTTAGTGATATATTAGAGTATGGAAACATCTGAAAAAACACCTGATGAAAGGTGACAAACTGTTTCCCAATATTTGACTGTTTTTTCTTCATTCAGGTGTTTCCATTAGCGTTTTTTTTTTGTAGAAATATGATGAATTACACAAACTAGAAGTGCTTATAGACAGCTTAGACAAAAACAGCTGTTTTCACTATGAGCAAAATCAAAATGGTGTCATCACTGGACTTCACTCGACAACGTCTGGTTCGACTGAGTCAACAAAATAAAGGTATCTTAAAATAATTTTCACAATAAATCGATATCTAAGTAAGTATAGTAGTCGCATCACAAACGTAAATAACATGAAATAATAAAAATGTGACAACAGTAGAACAGAGTTGTCTTAGAAAAAATACAAATATATATTTTATGGTACGAGTGGAGTCTTTTGATTGTCTTTTAATTTAATTAATTTTAATTTTAATGTCAGGAATGTAGTTTCATAATAAAAGTTACAAAAACAGTCTATCTTTGTTCAGTGTTTATATTAAAGTTACAATCAAAGTTGTTCCTCAGTTTCTTAAAGTTTAGTTTGTCTTTGGTCAAAACTGGAGTCAGTCTGAGACTTCGATGTGGTGTAAGACAAGCTTCTGGAAGCTTTTTGTGATGACAGCTGTAAGCGCCACCGTGCACGAGTCATTGACGCAGGCTGTCGATGATTGCATTAGAACTGGAATGATAGTGGAGGATTTAAGGCAAGAGGGGATGAAGGCCAGCATCAGGGAGAGGATGACGATGGTGGTGAAGATCTGGGAGAGTTGGTCGGATATTTTATCAAATAAAAAGTCAACATTATCAGAGAAGTCAACATTTTGAGATGAGGTGGATTATGGGTAGAGACTTGGCATTCCTACTGGACTGGGTGGATAATGTTTGTGTGGTTTGAAGGTAGAACAGAGGGGTGAGGTGCATTATGGGTAGAAGCTGTTCCAGTTTGTAGATAAAGTGTGTGTTTTGTGTTTTTCTTCAGCATCTGCCGCTACTAAACAGCTGACGGTATCGGATGAGACTGAGCGAACCATGAAAGTCACATGGATGCCGGCGCCAGGAAAAGTCCTCCACTACCGCCTGAAATACGTCCCTGCCGCCGGTGGAAAAGAGGTGGCGCTGAAGATTCCGTCCACGCTAAGGTCCACAGTCCTGAAGCGTCTGCAGCCCGTCACCACCTACCACATCAGTGTCCACCCCATCTACAAACGAAGGGAAGGAAAAGCAAGGCAAGGAGTAGGAACCACATGTACGTTTGTCTAAAATTTAACCCTCTGCACACCTGTACCAAGACCTGGACACAACTGGACTAAAACTGGACCAAAACCAACACTAAGCCAACGCTAGGCCAACACTAAACCAATGCTAGGCCAACACTAAGCCAACGCTAGGCCAACACTAAGCCAACGCTAGGCCAACACTAAGACAACGCTAGGCCAATACTAAACCAATGCTAGGCCAACACTAAGCCAACGCTAGGCCAACGCTAGGCCAACACTAAGCCAACGCTAGGCCAACGCTAAGCCAACGTTAGGCCAACACTAAGCCAACAATAAGCCAACGCTTGGCCAACACTAAGCCAACGCTAGGCCAACGCTAAGCCAACGCTAGGCCAACGCTAAGCCAACGCTAGGCCAACGCTAAGCCAACGCTAGGCCAACACTAAGCCAACGTTAGGCCAACACTAAGCCAACGCTTGGCCAACACTAAGCCAACGCTTGGCCAACACTAAGCCAACGCTAGACCAACACTAAGCCAACGCTAGGCCAACGCTAAGCCAACGTTAGGCCAACACTAAGCCAACCCTAAGCCAACGCTTGGCCAACGCTAAGCCAACGCTAGGCCAACGCTAAGCCAACGCTAGGCCAACGCTAAGCCAACGCTTGGCCAACACTAAGCCAACCCTAAGCCAACGCTAGGCCAACGCTAAGCCAACGCTAGGCCAACGCTAAGCCAACGCTAGGCCAACGCTAAGCCAACGCTAGGCCAACGCTAAGCCAACGCTAGGCCAACGCTAAGCCAACGCTAGGCCAACGCTAAGCCAACGCTAGGCCAACGCTAAGCCAACGTTAGGCCAACACTAAGCCAACGCTTGGCCAACACTAAGCCAACGCTTGGCCAACACTAAGCCAACGCTAGACCAACACTAAGCCAACGCTAGGCCAACACTAAGCCAACGCTAGGCCAACACTAAGCCAACGCTAGGCCAACACTAAGCCAACGCTAGGCCAACACTAAGCCAACGCTAGGCCAACACTAAGCCAACGCTAGGCCAACACTAAGCCAACTCTAGGCCAACACTAAGCCAACGTTAGGCTAACACTAAGCCAACACTAAGCCAACGCTAGGCCAACACTAAGCCAACGTTAGGCCAACACTAAGCCAACGCTTGGCCAACACTAAGCCAACGCTAGACCAACACTAAGCCAACGCTAGGCCAACACTAAGCCAACGCTAGGCCAACACTAAGCCAACGCTAAGCCAACACTAAGCCAACGCTAAGCCAACACTAAGCCAACGCTAGGCCAACACTAAGCCAACGCTAGGCCAACACTAAGCCAACGCTAGGCCAACACTAAGACAACGCTAGGCCAATACTAAACCAACGCTAGGCCAACACTAAGCCAACGCTAGGCCAACGCTAAGCCAACGTTAGGCAACACTAAGCCAATACTAAGCCAACGCTAGGCCAACACTAAGCCAACGCTAGGCCAACGCTAAGCCAACGTTAGGCCAACACTAAGCCAACCCTAAGCCAACGCTTGGCCAACACTAAGCCAACGCTAGGCCAACGCTAAGCCAACGCTAGGCCAACGCTAAGCCAACGCTAGGCCAACGCTAAGCCAACGCTAGGCCAACACTAAGCCAACGTTAGGCCAACACTAAGCCAACGCTTGGCCAACACTAAGCCAACGCTAGACCAACACTAAGCCAACGCTAGGCCAACACTAAGCCAACGCTAGGCCAACACTAAGCCAACGCTAAGCCAACACTAAGCCAACGCTAGGCCAACACTAAGCCAACGCTAGGCCAACACTAAGCCAACGCTAGGCCAACACTAAGCCAACGCTAGGCCAACACTAAGCCAACACTAAGCCAACGCTAGGCCAACACTAAGCCAACTCTAGGCCAACACTAAGCCAACGTTAGGCTAACACTAAGCCAACACTAAGCCAACGCTAGACCAACACTAAGCCAACGCTAGGCCAACACTAAGCCAACGCTACGCCAACACTAAGCCAACGCTAGGCCAACATTAAGCCAACGCTAGGCCAACTCTAGGCCAACGCTAAGCCAACGTTAGGCTAACACTAAGCCAACACTAAGCCAACGCTAGGCCAACACTAAGCCAGCGCTAGGCCAACACTAAGCCAACGCTAGGCCAACACTAAGCCAACGTTAGGCCAACACTAAGCCAATACTAAACCAACGCTAGGCCAACACTAGGCCAACGCTAGGCCAACACTAAGCCAACGTTAGGCCAACACTAAGCCAACACTAAGCCAACGCTTGGCCAACACTAAGCCAACGCTAGGCCAACGCTAAGCCAACGCTAGGCCAACGCTAAGCCAACGCTAGGCCAACGCTAAGCCAACGTTAGGCGAACGCTAAGCCAACGCTAGGCCAACACTAAGCCAACGCTAGGCCAACACTATGCCAACGCTAGGCAACACTAAGCCAATACTAAACCAACGCTAGGCCAACACTAAGCCAACGCTAGGCCAACGCTAAGCCAACGTTAGGCAACACTAAGCCAATACTAAGCCAACGCTAGGCCAACGCTAAGCCAACGTTAGGCCAACACTAAGCCAACGCTAGGCCAACACTAAGCCAACGTTAGGCCAACACTAAGCCAACACTAAGCCAACGCTTGGCCAACACTAAGCCAACGCTAGGCCAACGCTAAGCCAACGCTAGGCCAACGCTAAGCCAACGCTAGGCCAACGCTAAGCCAACGTTAGGCGAACGCTAAGCCAACGCTAGGCCAACACTAAGCCAACGCTAGGCCAACACTATGCCAACGCTAGGCAACACTAAGCCAATACTAAACCAACGCTAGGCCAACACTAAGCCAACGCTAGGCCAACGCTAAGCCAACGTTAGGCAACACGAAGCCAATACTAAGCCAACGCTAGGCCAACGCTAAGCCAACGCTAGGCCAACGCTAAGCCAACGTTAGGCCAACACTAAGCCAACACTAAGCCAACGCTTGGCCAACACTAAGCCAACGCTAGGCCAATGCTAAGCCAACGCTAGGCCAACGCTAAGCCAACGCTAGGCCAACGCTAAGCCAACGCTAGGCCAACACTAAGCCAACGCTAAGCCAACACTAAGCCAACGCTAAGCCAACACTAAGCCAACGCTAGGCCAACACTAAGCCAACGCTAGGCCAACACTAAGCCAACGCTAGGCCAACACTAAGACAACGCTAGGCCAATACTAAACCAACGCTAGGCCAACACTAAGCCAACGCTAGGCCAACGCTAAGCCAACGTTAGGCAACACTAAGCCAATACTAAGCCAACGCTAGGCCAACACTAAGCCAACGCTAGGCCAACGCTAAGCCAACGTTAGGCCAACACTAAGCCAACCCTAAGCCAACGCTTGGCCAACACTAAGCCAACGCTAGGCCAACGCTAAGCCAACGCTAGGTCAACGCTAGGCCAACGCTAAGCCAACGCTAGGCCAACGCTAAGCCAACGTTAGGCCAACACTAAGCCAACGCTTGGCCAACACTAAGCCAACGCTAGACCAACACTAAGCCAACGCTAGGCCAACACTAAGCCAACGCTAGGCCAACACTAAGCCAACGCTAAGCCAACACTAAGCCAACGCTAGGCCAACACTAAGCCAACGCTAGGCCAATACTAAGCCAACGCTCGGCCAACACTAAGCCAACGCTAGGCCAAAACTAAGCCAACGCTAGGCCAACACTAAGCCAACTCTAGGCCAACACTAAGCCAACGTTAGGCTAACACTAAGCCAACACTAAGCCAACGCTAGACCAACACTAAGCCAACACTAGGCCAACACTAAGCCAACGCTAGGCCAACACTAAGCCAACGCTAGGCCAACATTAAGCCAACGCTAGGCCAACTCTAGGCCAACGCTAAGCCAACGTTAGGCTAACACTAAGCCAACGCTAGGCCAACACTAAGCCAACGCTAGGCCAACTCTAGGCCAACGCTAGGCAACACTAAGCCAACACTAAGCCAACGCTAGGCCAACACTGAGCCAACGCTAGGCCAACACTGAGCCAACGCTAGGCCAACACTAAGCCAACGCTAGGCCAACACTAAGCCAACGCTAGGCCAACTCTAGGCCAACGCTAAGCCAACGTTAGGCTAACGCTAAGCCAACACTAAGCCAACGCTAGGCCAACACTAAGCCAACGCTAGGCCAACACTAAGACAACGCTAGGCCAACACTAAGCCAACGCTAGGCCAACACTAAGCCAACGCTAGGCCAACACTAAGCCAACGCTAGGCCAACACTAAGCCAACGCTAGGCCAACACTAAGCCAACGCTGGGCCAACACTAAGCCAACGCTAGGCCAACACTAAGCCAACTCTAGGCCAACACTAAGCCAACGTTAGGCTAACACTAAGCCAACACTAAGCCAACGCTAGACCAACACTAAGCCAACGCTAGGCCAACACTAAGCCAACGCTAGGCCAACGCTAAGCCAACGTTAGGCCAACGCTAAGCCAACGCTAGGCCAACGCTAAGCCAACGCTAAGCCAACGCTAGGCCAACACTAAGCCAACGCTAGGCCAACACTAAGCCAACGCTAGGCCAACACTAAGCCAATACTAAACCAACGCTAGGCCAACACTAAGCCAACGCTAGGCCAACACTAAGCCAACGTTAGGCCAACACTAAGCCAACACTAAGCCAACGCTAAGCCAACGCTAGGCCAACGCTAAGCCAACGTTAGGCCAACGCTAAGCCAACGCTAGGCCAACACTAAGCCAACGCTAGGCCAACACTATGCCAACGCTAGGCAACACTAAGCCAACACTAAGCCAACGCTAGGCCAACACTGAGCCAACGCTAGGCCAACACTAAGCCAACGCTAGGCCAACACTAAGCCAACGCTAGGCCAACACTAAGCCAACGCTAGGCCAACACTAAGCCAACGCTAAGCCAACGTTAGGCTAACACTAAGCCAACACTAAGCCAACGCTAGGCCAACACTAAGCCAACGCTAGGCCAACACTAAGACAACGCTAGGCCAACACTAAGCCAACGCTAGGCCAACACTAAGCCAACGCTAGGCCAACACTAAGCCAACGTTAGGCTAACACTAAGCCAACGCTAGGCCAACACTAAGCCAGCGCTAGGCCAACACTAAGCCAACGCTAGGCAACACTAAGCCAACACTAAGCCAACGCTAGGCCAACACTGAGCCAACGCTAGGCCAACACTAAGCCAACGCTAGGCCAACACTAAGCCAACGCTAGGCCAACTCTAGGCCAACGCTAAGCCAACGTTAGGCTAACACTAAGCCAACACTAAGCCAACGCTAGGCCAACACTAAGCCAACGCTAGGCCAACACTAAGACAACGCTAGGCCAACACTAAGCCAACGCTAGGCCAACACTAAGCCAACGCTAGGCCAACACTAAGCCAACGCTAGGCCAACACTAAGCCAACGCTAGGCCAACACTAAGCCAACGCTGGGCCAACACTAAGCCAACGCTAGGCCAACACTAAGCCAACTCTAGGCCAACACTAAGCCAACGTTAGGCTAACACTAAGCCAACACTAAGCCAACGCTAGACCAACACTAAGCCAACGCTAGGCCAACACTAAGCCAACGCTAGGCCAACGCTAAGCCAACGTTAGGCCAACGCTAAGCCAACGCTAGGCCAACGCTAAGCCAACGCTAAGCCAACGCTAGGCCAACACTAAGCCAACGCTAGGCCAACACTAAGCCAACGCTAGGCCAACACTAAGCCAATACTAAACCAACGCTAGGCCAACACTAAGCCAACGCTAGGCCAACGCTAAGCCAACGCTAGGCCAACACTAAGCCAACGCTAGGCCAACACTATGCCAACGCTAGGCAACACTAAGCCAACACTAAGCCAACGCTAGGCCAACACTGAGCCAACGCTAGGCCAACACTAAGCCAACGCTAGGCCAACACTAAGCCAACGCTAGGCCAACACTAAGCCAACGCTAGGCCAACACTAAGCCAACGCTAAGCCAACGTTAGGCTAACACTAAGCCAACACTAAGCCAACGCTAGGCCAACACTAAGCCAACGCTAAGCCAACGTTAGGCCAACGCTAGGCCAACGCTAAGCCAACGCTAGGCCAACACTAAGCCAACGTTAGGCTAACACTAAGCCAACACTAAGCCAACGCTAGACCAACACTAAGCCAACGCTAGGCCAACGCTAAGCCAACGCTAGGCCAACGCTAAGCCAACGCTAGGCCAACGCTAAGCCAACGCTAGGCCAACGCTAAGCCAACGCTAAGCCAACGCTAGGCCAACACTAAGCCAACGCTAGGCCAACACTAAGCCAACGCTAGGCCAACACTAAGCCAATACTAAACCAACGCTAGGCCAACACTAAGCCAACGCTAGGCCAACACTAAGCCAACGTTAGGCCAACACTAAGCCAACACTAAGCCAACGCTAAGCCAACGCTAGGCCAACGCTAAGCCAACGTTAGGCCAACGCTAAGCCAACGCTAGGCCAACACTAAGCCAACGCTAGGCCAACACTAAGCCAACGCTAGGCCAACACTATGCCAACGCTAGGCCAACACTGAGCCAACGCTAGGCCAACACTAAGCCAACGCTAGGCCAACACTAAGCCAACGCTAGGCCAACTCTAGGCCAACGCTAAGCCAACGTTAGGCTAACACTAAGCCAACACTAAGCCAACGCTAGGCCAACACTAAGCCAACGCTAGGCCAACACTAAGACAACGCTAGGCCAACACTAAGCCAACGCTAGGCCAACACTAAGCCAACGTTAGGCTAACACTAAGCCAACGCTAGGCCAACACTAAGCCAGGGCTAGGCCAACACTAAGCCAGGGCTAGGCCAACACTAAGCCAACGTTAGGCCAACACTAAGCCAACACTAAGCCAACGCTTGGCCAACACTAAGCTAATGCTAGGCCAACACTAAGCCAACGCTATTCCAACGCTAAGCCAACGCTAAGCCAACACTAAGCCAACGCTAGGCCAACACTAAGTCAGCGCTAGGCCAACACTAAGCCAGCGCTAGGCCAACACTAAGCCAACGCTAGGCCAACACTAAGCCAACGCTAGGCCAACACTAAACCAACGCTAGGCCAACGCTAAGCCAACGCTAGGCCAACGCTAAGCCAACGCTAAGCCAACGCTAGGCCAACGCTAAGCCAACGCTAGGCCAACACTAAGCCAACGCTAGGCCAACCCTAAGCCAATACTAAACCAACGCTAGGCCAACACTAAGCCAACGCTAGGCCAACACTAAGCCAACGTTAGGCCAACACTAAGCCAACACTAAGCCAACGCTTGGCCAACACTAAGCCAACGCTAGGCCAACGCTAAGCCAACGCTAGGCCAACGCTAAGCCAACGTTAGGCCAACACTAAGCCAACGTTTGGCCAACACTAAGCCAACGCTAGGCCAACGCTAAGCCAACGCTAGGCCAACGCTAAGCCAACGCTAAGCCAACGCTAGGCCAACACTAAGCCAACGTTAGGCCAACACTAAGCCAACGCTTGGCCAACACTAAGCCAACGCTAGACCAACACTAAGCCAACGCTAGGCCAACACTAAGCCAACGCTAGGCCAACACTAAGCCAGCGCTAGGCCAACACTAAGCCAACGCTAGGCCAACACTAAGCCAACGCTAGGCCAACACTAAACCAACGCTAGGCCAACGCTAAGCCAACGCTAGGCCAACGCTAAGCCAACGCTAAGCCAACGCTAGGCCAACGCTAAGCCAACGCTAGGCCAACACTAAGCCAACGCTAGGCCAACCCTAAGCCAATACTAAACCAACGCTAGGCCAACACTAAGCCAACGCTAGGCCAACACTAAGCCAACGTTAGGCCAACACTAAGCCAACACTAAGCCAACGCTTGGCCAACACTAAGCCAACGCTAGGCCAACGCTAAGCCAACGCTAGGCCAACGCTAAGCCAACGTTAGGCCAACACTAAGCCAACACTAAGCCAACGTTTGGCCAACACTAAGCCAACGCTAGGCCAACGCTAAGCCAACGCTAGGCCAACGCTAAGCCAACGCTAGGCCAACGCTAAGCCAACGCTAGGCCAACGCTAAGCCAACGCTAAGCCAACGCTAGGCCAACACTAAGCCAACGTTAGGCCAACACTAAGCCAACGCTTGGCCAACACTAAGCCAACGCTAGGCCAACACTAAGCCAACGCTAGGCCAACACTAAGCCAACGCTAAGCCAACACTAAGCCAACGCTAGGCCAACACTAAGCCAACGCTAGGCCAACACTAAGCCAACGCTAGGCCAACGCTAAGCCAACGCTAGGCCAACGCTAAGCCAACGTTAGGCCAACGCTAGGCCAATGATCGGCCAACGCTAGGCCAATGCTCGGCCAACGGTAGGCCAACGCTCGGCCAACACTAAACCAACGTTAGGCCAACAATAAGCCAACGTTAGGCCAACGCTAAGCCAACGCTAGGCCAACGCTAAGCCAACGCTAGGCCAACGCTAAGCCAACGCTCAGCCAACGCTCGGCCAACGGTAGGCCAACGGTAGGCCAACGCTCAGCCAACACTAAGCCAACGCTAGGCCAACACTAAGCCAACATTAGGCCAACGCTAAGCCAATGCTAGGCCAACACTAAGCAAACGCTAGGCCAACACTAAGCCAACGCTAGGCCAACACTAAGCCAACGCTTGGCCAACACTAAGCCAACGTTAGGCCAACGCTAGGCCAACGCTAGGCCAACGCTAAGCCAACGCTAGGCCAACACTAAGCCAACGTTAGGCCAACGCTCGGCCAACGTTAGGCTAATGCTAAGCCAACACTAGGCCAACACTAAGCCAACGCTAGGCCAACACTAAGCCAACGCTAGGCCAACACTAAGCCAACGTTAGGCCAACGCTAGGCCAACGCTAGGCCAACACTAAGCCAATGCTATGCCAACACTAAGCCAACGTTAGGCCAATGCTCGGCCAACGCTCGGCCAACGCTAGGACAATGCTCGGCCAACGCTCGGCCAATGCTAGGTCCGATCTAATGCCAATTTACTAACGGTGTATTTGGTGAATCTGTAGGGGGTGCTATAATGCAAAATAATAATTTTATATGACAAAACAGTTGTAGACGCCCACACTGGTCAAACACACCCACGTTGTAAATATAGTTTTAGGAATGGCCCTTTATCACACACAACAAGTTTCATAAAAATCTCTCAAGCCGTTTAAGAGATTTATAGCGCCCCCTAGTGTCCAAAAATGACCAAACTCAAGACATACCTTCAAAATCATATGACAATGGATCTTAAATTTGTTGTTTATAGCCTTTACTTTATATATATTTATTTTATATTATTTTATTTCGGTCAAAATACAAAACAAGGCGGTAAGACACATTTTCACACATGATAAACACACGAAAAGGTTTAGGGCTGAAGGGGAAGTTTATTTAGCAGCGTTACCAAAACCTCACCGCTATGTTAAACAAGAAAAAACAAACAAAACAACAACAACAAAAACCCACAATGCAAAAGTCAAACACAAAAACAACTGTCTCTACTTTTTCCTTTCCTTTTCTCTCTCTCTCCCTCTCACTCTCGCCTTCTCTCCCCTTCTTCTTACTTTTATTTACTTTACCCTAGTTTCCCTTTTCATTCCTTTTTCTTCCATCCTCACTTATACATATGTATAAATATACACATACACATATATAAAAATATAAACAGAAATAGATTACAGAACAAACAAAATAGTAAATTGATTAATCAATCAATTAGTTAGTTATTAGTAATAATAATAATAATAATAATAATAAGACAGTTTAGTTGTGTGTTTGTATATGTGTTTATCAATGACCCTTGTTTTGTATAATGTTTTGTATATGTTTATAGTTTGTTGTTTTTAGTTCATTGTCCAGAATGTTCCACAGATTTACCACTTTGACTGTAGTGCATTTTCCTTTAGTATTTGTTCTTGCTTTTCTTTTATTGATTATTGCAGTGCCCCTCAGATTATATTTGGTTTCTCTTTGGTTGAACAGTTCCTGATGCATTATGGGAGAATATTATGGTCTGTTTTATACATGATAACAGCTGTGTTTAGGTTTGTTAAGTCTTCTAGTTTTAGAAGTCTGTTTTTAATGAAGAGTGAATTTGTTGGTGTAAGATAGTCACAATGATTGATAATCCTTGTTGTTTTTTTGTAGTATAAAAACCGAATGGATTATTGATTTAAACGTGTGATTTTGACTGAGATATCTTACATTTAGCATTTAGTTTAGCTAGTTACAGAAATTATTAATTCATGAATGTCGCATTTTTAAGAATTTTGTAAAACTTTTAATAACTTTTTTCAGTTTGAAGTGCTGAGAGTGTGTGCCAAATTTCACGCAGTTTGGTTGAAAACCCTAGGAGGAGTTTGCAAAAGTAGGTTCTACAGTGAATTTAATTGAAAAAAAGTCTGGGGTCAAATGGGCATGGTTTAGCTCATGTGATTCAGTCCCCTTCAGAGAAACTGTGGATGTGTGTGTTTTGAATGTAGAACCTCTGCTTTGTGAGTTATCACCTCAAGATACTCCTCCTCCGACTGTGTGATCAGCTGACCTTGAACAGCTGATTTTGAACACAGACACTTTGACAGTGTTTTCTCCACCTAGACCAGCGCTTTTGGTATCAAGAATTCGGCCGAACAGTGCAGGAAGAGTGTGTGACTGGCAGACTATCATATGACAAACAAGTGTACTTATTTTCATAGCTCTAACTTCACTAGGGCGTGATCTGGCCTAAGACAAACTATTGTCACTATTCTAGGTGGCGCTGTAGACACATTTCTTTACCGACTTTTATGAAACCGATAAATACTCGCAGTTTTTCACACTTCTGAAGTGTGTGCAAAATTTGGTGAGTATTCATGCATGTTCAGGGGGTCAAATTAGAGGTCAAATGGCAGAATCTAATCAAACTGTTAGCAGTATCAATAGGCCTTGAACCGACGTGGTCCACGGCAGGGCCGGACTGGATCAGGATTTCAAGCCGGGAATATTCCACAGCATCCAGACCACTTCCAGCACCACGGAGGCAAAATTGTATTTTTTTCCCCTCCAAAAACCTTTTGTAATTTTTTTACAGCAATTAAAATAATACTATTATACTGTAATCAATGGTCTTTATGAACATCACATGACCTTACTCACATACCTGCATTATTTTCCGTGTTAAAATCCGATGTCATTGGGATCGACAAACTGTGACAGCCAAAGAGACATTTGTTTTTTTTTTGTTTTTGTTTCTTTTTCTTCTCTTTTTTTGTCTGCATTTGTTCTCATTGTTTAACTCCACAGAAGATGTCAACATTGTTTGAGATCAATGCATTTTTTAGTCTTGCAGCCAAATATTTAAATATTTAGTGCATGTGTGTGACCATCAGCGGTCCTCCCTGAAAGCTGAGCAGACATCCTTTATTAGAACTCTCTATTATAAGCCAGGGAGGGCAGTGCTACACCTCAGTGATGTGTGGAGGAAACAAAGACTGGACAGGACGAACGGGGACAGAAATTAACTATTGCAGTTAAAGATTGTAAGGTGGTGTGTTATTCCCAACTACTAACTGTCCATCAATAAAAATAAATAAATAAATCGAAAAAAGAGAAGAAAACCAAACCAGCACAAAAGAAGAAGAGATTCAATAAATAAATAATTAAACAAAACGGTAGTGAGCACCATAATTGTGGATGACTTGATAGTACAAAATAGAATGCAATAGAATAGAATAGGCCAGAAGAGGACACTAGTGCAAAAGAGAATGAGTTTAGGGTAGAGATTGTGGAGAGATTCTCAGCACATTCTGGGGGGTCCCATCATTTACTGAAATGGGACTCAGCAGTAGCTGGCGAGACCCGATCAAACATGCAAGTGTGAAGGACCCCGAAGCCCAGAACAGCAATCACGGCAAGGCAGCGCCAAGCCAACAGGGCACCCCCCATCCCGGGCCGTAGGAGCTACAGGGTGCCGCCCCCAGAGAGCCACCGGGGCCACTGTGAACGACGCAAACCCGGAGAACAAGAGGGAGCAGCTACAGACCCCCCCAGCACACCTAGGCCGACCCAGGCGGCCCGGGGCACGAGGACCCATCCTAACCCCAACCTCGCCCACCCCAGCCCCCACCAAACCCCCCACCCCACCACCCAACCTGCCCAACCCCACACCCTCCCCCGAGGCGGCCAACGGCCCCACACAGCCAGGAAGCCAGACACAGGGGCCAAGCCGCCCACCAAAGTGGCGGCACCCAGCCCATCACAAGGCAGGCCGCCACTGGGAGCCGGTCAGAGGACAACAGAGCCGGGACCCGATGCGAGCCCAGAGGGTAAAAATGGACAGTGTGGTGGGGCCCGGTGACACCAACAGGGAGGCACCCCGCACACCTCCTGCACCGGCCCCAGGCGAGCGCAGTAGATCCAGGGCCTCCACCCCCCCACAATGCGCCCCAACAACACACCAGGACAGAGTCACCACATGCCACCAGCCCGCAGTACAGCCACAGCACCCACCAGAACGGCCAATCCAGCCCAAGCAGCCCCCCAAGAGCCATCGCACCAGCTTGGACCCGACAGGGAAGCAGGAGAACCCCTCCCCGACCACAGCCCCCAGGTCCCGGGGACCCCCCCAGCCACAGCAACATGGATGGTAGTCCACCCCCGCTACCCCATAGCCACAAGCGGGCCGGGTCCCACCAGCGAGGCCATATTAGTGACCCCCCCTCATTACTCCCTGTTAATATGTCTCCAGATCCCTGATTGGAGACATTATCCCTGCACCGTGATAGTGTAACCCTGAGTGTAAAAGTGGAGAGGTTGGGCGAGGCATCCAGGGGGCAGGCCAGAGGACCACAGAGGATGGCTACTCTGCAGCCTACCCTGGCCTAAGTTCCCCGAACCGTCCCAGACCTACCCCCAAGGTGTGAATGGGTGTGGTGCATTAAAAAGAAATTAGAGAGCAGGGGAGGCAAGCAAGAGGGTGATGGGGAAGAGACAAGGCTAATGAGCCCTGCCATTTGCTCCACCACAGAGCCCATCCCTCCCGCTCCCACCTGCTCTCGAGACCCTAACTGTTGTGTCCCTATATGTGCCTAAGAGTAGCTATATACAGTGAGGTGTGAAGTGTGTGAAGTGCACAGTAAGAGGCAGTCTGGTGTGGGTCCAGCCCATTAGGACAGAGCAGCGGGGGAGACAGGTAGTGAGACCACTGGTACTGATGCAGAGGGCCCCCAGAGCGCCCCGGCAGACCAGCGCCCCGGCAGACCAGCGCCCCGGCAGACCAGCGCCCCGGCAGACACCGTAGTCCCACCACGGGCCAGCCGCAAGAGACATTTGAACCCAGTTTCCACAGAAAAGAAATCATCTTAAAATCTCAATGACTGTGTCCCAAACCTTAACCCCTTAAGCCCGGTCGGCCCACGGGTGGGCCAAGAAAATTTTTTAATTTTTCATTAATTATTAACTTTTTTTGTTTGTATATTTCCAGAGCTGCCATTCTCCTAACTTGACTTTCTCTCTTTCTCCCTACATACCGTAGGATACTTCCAATGTTGTATGTCACCTTTATGGAAATTCAGTTAATAGAGCCCAAACAGTTTGTTTATTTGATAGTATAATTATATTTATTCAGCAATAACTCATTTTCTGTAAGTTTTCAAATATCCCACGCTGTTGAATTTACCACAGTTATGAACATGTTCAGAATTAGCCGCTGTGTTGCTCAGTAACCATGCCAACATAGCCATCTCTCCTTCTTTTTCTCTTTATTCATATATTCCCGGTTCATTACTGTGTGTAAATGTCACATGGGGACATGACTAACACAGTGCAGCTCAGATAGATATTAGAATGGTGTGTTGTTTATCTGTGTATAAGTTAACGCTGTTTAGCACCGGTGTGTTGTTGAAGCTAATACGGTAATAAGATAGCTGTTATCTGAAATGACAATCGACCCGACTGACAGCAACCCGAATATCATTAAAATATTTTTTAATGACCCGTAACTGTGGTTGACAGCGGGCACCCGCTCACTTCAGATCAGCCCGCCCATCACTGATATGATATATATATATATATATATATATATATATATATATATATATATATATATATATATATATATATATATATATATATATATATATATATATATATATATATATATATATATATATATATATATATATCATTAAAAAATATTTTAATGATATTCGTGTTGCGGTTGGTCGGGTCGTTTGTCATTTCAGATGACAGCTAGCTTAATAACGCTTTAGTTTCAACAACACACCGGTGCTAAACAGCGTTAATTTATGCACAGATACCCGTGTGCCAGTCCGGGCCTGGTCCACAGTGGACTAATGATCAGATAAAGTTAAAATGATCAGATGAAGTTAAAATGATCAGATAAAGTTAAAATGATCAGATAAAGTTAAAATGATCAGATGAAGTTAAAATGATCAGATAAAGTTAAAATGATCAGATAAAGTTAAAATGATCAGATTAAGTTAAAATGATCAGATAAAGTTAAAATGATCAGATAAAGTTAAAATGATCAGATTAAGTTAAAGTGATCAGATTAAGTTAAAATGATCAGATAAAGTTAAAATGATCAGATAAAAAGTCTCCATTCTCAGTTGTTAAACATATAATTTAATCCATATATTAGTCAGTAAATTAAAGTCTTTTCAATTCACCTTAGTCCAGAAAATACACTACTGGAGATGGAGAACTGGAGATGAACAATTACCACACAGAGGCTATGACCGGTAATGTTACCTTGTCAAGCTAGCGGTAATGCTAACGTTAATGTTATAAATCGCCAACTATTGAAGAAAAAATACATGAAAATATTTAAATAAATCAACATACCTGAGACAAGACTGAAAGGAAAAGTAGACGGCGAATGCGTCTTCTGTTTGCCGCATTTCTTCTCTGCGCATCCCGAAGGTAAATAAACAGAACCAACACAACAGGTAACACAGCTGGGACCGCCATTTGTCCTCCGTGTAAATAGTAGTCAGCTGATGTCAGTCTCGCGGAGGGGTGGTTTCATATTTGGCGGGGTAGACTTGTCAGCGTGTGACGTCAGCACGTTTGTTACGTTCACTTGGCGAGTGGTGTCCCATTTTCAGGGGGAATTATTTCCCCTTGATGAGTGGAATTTACTTTTTAGGGCACTTAAAACCAAGTGGAAGTTTTAAGGGGGACAAATGGGACGGGGCCTAACATTGACCCTGGATAAATAAATCAGTTTATTAGTAAATGTCATATGACACCAAACAAACATCTTCCATCTGTTCTGTTCTGGACCACACTGAACCCACAGCACTTTGATCTTTGACCCACAGGCCCAATGGTGCTGAATGTGTTTCTTCTTCTATTCCAGTGTCTCCATACAAAGCCCCCAGGAACCTACAGACCTCTGAACCCACCAAGTCTAGTTTCAGAGTGACCTGGGACCCTGCGCCTGGACATGTTAAAGGATACAAGGTGACCTTTCACCCCAGTGGAAATGATATAGACCTGGAAGAACTACTGCTGGGACCTCATGACAACACTGTGGTTCTGGAAGAACTCAAGTAAGGCATCACCTTTACTACTACTACGACTACTACAACTACTACTACTACTACTACTACTGCTACAGCAACTACTACTACGACTACTACTACTACAGCAACAACTACTACTATGACTACAACAACTACTACTACTACGACTACAACAACTACTACTACTACGACTACTATGACTACTACAACTGCGACTACTGCTACTACTACTACTGCGACTACTACTACGACTACAACAACTACTACTACTACGACTACTATGACTACTACAACTGCGACTACTGCTACTACTACTACTGCGACTACTGCTACGACTACTACTACTACTACTACTACAGCAACTACTACTACGACTACTACTACTACAGCAACAACTACTACTACGACTACAACAACTACTACGACTACTATGACTACTACAACTGCGACTACTGCTACTACTACTACTACGACTACTACTACTACTACTACTACAGCAACTACTACTACGACTACTACTACTACAGCAACAACTACTACTACGACTACAACAACTACTACTACTACGACTACTATGACTACTACAACTGCGACTACTGCTACTACTACTACTGCGACTACTACTACGACTACAACAACTACTACTACTACGACTACTATGACTACTACAACTGCGACTACTGCTACTACTACTACTGCGACTACTACTACGACTACAACAACTACTACTACTACGACTACTATGACTACTACAACTGCGACTACTGCTACTACTACTACTGCGACTACTACTACGACTACTACTACTACAGCAACTACTACTACGACTACTACTACTACAGCAACAACTACTACTACTACTACGACTACTACTACTACTACAACTACTGCTACTACGACTGCGACTACTACTACTACTACTACTACTACAACTGCGACTACTGCTACTACTACGACTGCGACTACTACGACTACTATGACTACTACGACTACTACTACTGCGACTACTACTACTACGACTACTACTACTACTACTACTACGACTACTATGAGTACTACTACTGCGACTACTACTAATACTATGAATACAACTATGACAACTATGAATACTACTACTATTACTACTACTACGACTACTATGACTACTACTACTGCGACTACTACTACTACTATGAATACTACTATGACTACTATGACTACTACTACTATTACTACTACTATGACTACTACTACTACTACTATTGCGACAACTACTACTACTACTACTACTACTGCGACTACTACTACTACTATGAATACTACTATGACAACTATGACTACTACTACTATTACTACTACTATGACTACTACTACTGCGACTACGACTACTACTGCGACTACTACTACTACGACGACTACTACTACTACGACTACTACTACTACTACAACTACTACAACTACGACTACTACTACAACTGCGACTACTGCTACTACTACAACTGCGACTACTACTACTACTACGACTACTACTACTGCGACTACTACTACTACGACTACTACTACTACTACAGCAACTACTACTACGACTACTACTACTACAGCAACTACTACTACGACTACTACTACTACAGCAACAACTACTACGACTACTACAACTGCGTCTACTACTACGACTACTACTACTGCGACTACTACTACTACAACTACTACTACTACTACAGCAACTACTACTACGACTACTACTACTACAGCAACAACTACTACGACTACTACTACTACGACTACTGCTACTACTACTACTGCGACTACTACTACGATTACTACTACTACTACTACTACTACAGCAACTACTACTACGACTACTACTACTACAGCAAAAACTACTACTACTACTACTACTACGACTACTACTACTACAGCAACAACTACTACTACGACTACAACAACTACTACTACTACGACTACTACTACGACTACAACAACTGCGACTACTACGACTACGACTACTATGACTACTACGACTACTACTACTGCGACTACTACTACTACGACTACTACTACTACTACAGCAACTACTACTATGACTACTACTACTATGACTACTACTACAACTGCGACTACTGCTACTACTACAACTGCGACTACTACTACTACTACAACTACTACTACTGCGACTACTACTACTACTACTACAGCAACTACGACTACTACTACTACATCAACTACTACTACGACTACTACTACTACAGCAACAACTACTACAACTGTGACTACTACTACTACTACGACTACTACTACTGCGACTACTACTACTACGACTACTACTACTACTACAGCAACTACTACTACGACTACTACTACTACTACAGCAACTACTACTACGACTACTACTACTACAGCAACAACTATTACGACTACTACTACTACGACTACTGCTACTACTACTACTGCGACTACTACTACGATTACTACTACTACTACTACAGCAACTACTACTACGACTACTACTACTACAGCAACAACTACTACGACTACTACTACTACAACTACTACTACTACAACTGCGACTACTGCTACTACTACGACTGCGACTACTACGACTACTATGACTACTACGACTACTACTACTGCAACTACTACTACTACGACTACTACTACTACTACAGCAACTACTACTATGACTACTACTACTACGACTACTACTACAACTGCGACTACTGCTACTACTACTACTGCGACTACTACAGCAACTACTACTACGACTACTATAACTACTACTACGACTACGACTACTACTACGACTACTATGACTTCTACGACTACTACTGTTACCATGACTACTACAACTACGACTACTATGACTATACGACTACTACTACGACAACGACTACTACTACTACTACTGCGACTACTATGACTACTATGACTACTACTACTACTGCGATTACTATTACTACTACTACTATTGTGACAACTACTACTACTACTGCTACTACTACTACTGCGACTACTACTACGACTACTACTATGACTACTACAGCAACTACTACTACGACTACTACTACTACAACTACTACTACTATGACTACTACGACTACTACTACTGCTACTACTAGTACTACTGCCACTATGACTACTACAACTATGACTACTATGACGACTACTACTACGACAACGACTACTACTACTACTGCGACTACTACTACTACTACTACTACTACTACTATTGCGACAACTACTACTACTACTACTGCGACTACTACGACTACTACTACTACAACTACTACTATGACTACTACTACTACTACTACAGCATCTACTACTACGACTACTACTACAACTGCGACTACTGCTACTACTACGACTACGACTACTATGACTACGACTACTATGACTACTACGACTACTACTACTACTACTGCTTCTACTATGACTACTATGACTACTAGTACTACTACTGCGACTACTACTACTACTACGACTACTACTGCAACTACTACTACTACGACTACTATGACTACTACGACTACTACTACTACTACTACTACTACTACTACTACTATGACTACTATGACTACTACTACTATTACTACTACTATGACTACTACTACTGCGACTACGACTACTACGACGACTACTACTACTACGACTACTACTACTACTACAACTACTACTACTACGACTACTACTACAACTGCGACTACTGCTACTACTACAACTGCGACTACTACTACTACTACGACTACTACTACTGCGACTACTACTACTACAACTACTACTACTACTACAGCAACTACTACTACGACTACTACTACTACAGCAACTACTACTACGACTACTACTACTACAGCCACAACTACTACGACTACTACTACTACGACTACTACAACTGCGACTACTACTACTACGACTACTACAACTGCGACTACTGCTACTACTACTACTGCGACTACTACTACGATTACTTCTACTACTACTACTACAGCAACTACTACTATGACTACTACTACTACAGCAACAACTACTACGACTACTACTACAACTGCGACTACTGCTACTACTACGACTGCGACTACTACGACTACGACTACTATGACTACTACGACTACTACTACTGCGACTACTACTACTACTACAGCAACTACTACTATGACTACTACTACTACGACTACTACTACAACTGCGACTACTGCTACTACTACTACTGCGACTACTACAGCAACTACTACTACGACTACGACTACTACGACTACTATGACTACTACGACTACTACTGCTACCATGACTACTATAACTACGACTACTATGACTATACGACTACTACTACGACAACGACTACTACTACTACTGCGACTACTACTACGACGACTACGACTACGACTACTACAGCAACTACTACTACGACTACTACTACTACAACTACTACTACTATGACTACTACGACTACTACTACTGCTACTACTAGTACTACTGCTACTATGACTACTACAACTATGACTACTATGACGACTACTACTACGACAACGACTACTACTACTGTGACTACTACTACTACTACTACTACTATTGCGACAACTACTACTACAACTACTGCGACTACTACTACTACTACTATGAATACTACTACTACTACTACTACTATGACTACTACGACTACTACTACTATTACTACTACTGCGACTACTACGACTACTACTACTACTACTGCTTCTACTATGACTACTATGACTACTAGTACTACTACTGCGACTACTACTACTACTACGACTACTACTGTGACTACTACTACTACTACTACTACGACTACAACTACTACTATAACTACGACTACAAATACTACTGCAACTACTACTACTACGACTACTATGACTACTACTACTACTACTGCGACTACTACTGCTACTATTACTACTACTACTACGATTACCAATACTACTACTACTATTACTATTACTCCTACTACTACAACTACTACTGTTACTACTACTACTACTACTACTACTATTACTAGTACTACTACTACTGCCACTACTACTACTACTAATACTACTACTACTACTACTACTACTATTACTACCACTACTACTACTACTACTACTAATAATAATAAAAACAATAATAATAAAAATAAAAATGTGTTTTTATTTTCAGGGCTGAAACTAAATATTCAGTTTCAGTGTTTGGAATGTTTGATGGAGGACAGAGTTTACCTTTAGCAGGAGAAGAAAAGACCACCCTGTCTGATGCTCCTGAACCTCCTCCTGTCTCCTCCTCTGGTAAAACACTATTGAACCTCCTCCTGTTACCTCCGCTGTAGACTGTGTACTTTAACTGTAGACTGTGTACTTTAACTGTAGACTGTGTACTTTAACTGTAGACTGTGTACTTTAACTGTAGACTGTGTACTTTAACTGTAGACTGTGTACTTTAACTGCAGACTGTGTACTTTAACTGTAGACTGTGTACTTTAACTGCAGACTGTGTACTTTAACCGTAGACCGTGTACTTTAACCGTAGACCGTGTACTTTAACTGTAGACTGTGTACTTTAACTGCAGACTGTGTACTTTAACTGTAGACTGTGTACTTTAACTGTAGACTGTGTACTTTAACTGTAGACTGTGTACTTTAACTGTAGACTGTGTACTTTAACTGCAGACTGTGTACTTTAACTGTAGACTGTGTACTTTAACTGTAGACTGTGTACTTTAACTGTAGACTGTGTACTTTAACTGTAGACTGTGTACTTTAACTGCAGACTGTGTACTTTAACTGTAGACTGTGTACTTTAACTGCAGACTGTGTACTTTAACCGTAGACCGTGTACTTTAACCGTAGACCGTGTACTTTAACTGTAGACTGTGTACTTTAACTGCAGACTGTGTACTTTAACTGTAGACTGTGTACTTTAACTGTAGACTGTGTACTTTAACTGTAGACTGTGTACTTTAACTGTAGACTGTGTACTTTAACTGTAGACTGTGTACTTTAACTGCAGACTGTGTACTTTAACTGTAGACTGTGTACTTTAACTGTAGACTGTGTACTTTAACCGTAGACCGTGTACTTTAACTGTAGACTGTGTACTTTAACTCCTAATATTTGGTCTCTTTTGACTTTTTTCCTCCTAATTTCCAGTTTTGACCAAATAATGACTTTTTTCATGTAACTTTTTTTTTCGTATTCAAACGATTATCAGAACAAATGGAGTCATTTTACAGTTGTATAATATGTATTATCTGTTCAACTCTAAGCACAGACATATTTATGGTGCATATCCATATGATTGATGATGCTTTAAACACACTGTTAACATGTTTGTAATTGTACACACAGGCTGGTGTTTAAACCACTGCTCCTCAGTTCAGAGGACGAGCGGCCTTTTTTCAACCCTACAGGTGCCTGAGGCAGGAATGTTGTGGAATTCTACGATAACGGAGGCATCATATGTCAGTGTCAGAGGAAGAAGACCACAGGCTGCTTCACTACTGGATGGAAAAAAAAAACAAACAAAAAGAATGAGCCTGAGGACGCTGCAGTGAATCCACCAATGACAACTGTCTTTCAACCTGTGGTTCCACTGTTCATGATCTGTGTTCTGTTCTGCTGCTACTGTCCTGGGGCCTATCCCATAATGCTCCGCTTCACTTCTGCTTTCTTTCTTTACACTCATGTTAAAGCCGGGTGGCAAACACCTGGTCCGGGGCCCAAAACAAACACCTTCCAAAAGGTCCGACGGAGTTTGGAAGAACGACATTTTTCTTTAAGTTCCACAAAATAATAAGAATACTTTAACTCACAAACACTTTCAACTCTGGTTTTATAACTTCACCTGGACCAGTCTAAGTTCAACTGGACCAGTTTACCTTCAACTGGACCAGTTTAAATTCAACTGGACCAGTTTAACTTGTAGGTGGACAGTCCCAGCGTGTCCAACAGCTGGTCCGTCTCATGTCAGCTGTTGGACATCCTAGTATTAAATGTAGGTGGACAGTCCTAGCGTCCACTGGTCTATCTCATGTCAGCTGTTGTCTCCACAGCCACTCAGTGTAAGACGACCGCCAAGGCCGACATTGTACTGCTGGTCGACGGCTCGTGGAGTATCGGACGCATCAACTTCAAAACTATCCGTAACTTCATTGGGCGGATGGTCAGTGTCTTCGACATCAGTCCCAACAGAGTCCAGATCGGTAACGGTTCCACCACGTCTGCACCACTTCAGTTAGAACCAATGAACATGTTTACACTGTGACTCTGATCATTCATGTGGGTCTGCAGGTCTGGCTCAGTACAGCGGTGACCCAAAGACCGAGTGGCACCTGAACGCCCATGGGACCAAAGCATCGCTACTGAACGCTGTGGTCAACCTGCCGTACAAAGGAGGGAACACCATGACAGGTGAGGTCAACTCTATTTAGAACCTGCCGTAGGCTCGTCACAGACTCACAGTTGTGTTCACCTCCTAGAAATTGTAACCAAGAGAGACCTCTGATTGGTGCATCCCATGTCCTGTGATTGGTCCATCCCATGTCCTCTGATTGGTCGATTCTACATCCACACTACATTCACATCCATTTCCCTACTTTTCCGTCTTGTTTTGTGAACATGAACGTTATTATTGAAGATGACTCGTGTGAATATGGATTCAGCCGAGTGCACGAGGAAGTGGAAGAATCTTTGAGACAAGTTGTTCGAGAACAAAAGGGTCTGATGTGGGGATCCAGGTGGTAAATCCTAGAGGAGTGGATCCAGGTGGTAAATCCTAGAGGAGTGGATCCAGATCCTGGGTTGTTGTCTCAGGCAAAGGTCTTTGTCCACAGGATGTGTTTTTAGTCCAGAGTTAAAAACCTTGTCTTCCGGGTTCTTTCAGAGAACATATGTTCTTCCATGTTATGAATAGCGCATGCCATGTACTCCCCACACTGGCATAAATTACAAATATCTGCAAGGAAGTAACTGCGACATTTTGCCACACTAGCATGTAGAGACCTTTAGTGTTCAGTCCAGGTGAGTTGAGACTGAATTGAATCCTCTGGAACTGGACTAAATTGCTCTTTCCATTCCTGACGTTGCTCCAGGAGCTGGTGTTTATGCTTCCATCTGTATTACGGATGTTGCATTTAAAATCCTCTAGGGGGCGCAAATGAGTCGCATTGCCGAGCGTTTGAGAAATATGGCGTCTATCGAAGCAGTGATTTTGATTTATTTACTGTAGAGGCATGAAAACAAACAAAAAATGGAAATTTTGACTTTATTTATCTCAATTATTACTTTTTATTGCGTAATTTTGCGCTTTTATCGCATAATGTTGACTTTTTGTTGCAAAAAATTGGCCGAAATTTTACACTTCAGCCTCTCTACTGCCCCCACAATTTCCTGTGGTATTGCTCCGTTTGTCCTGGAACACTGTGGATCAACGGACAAACTGACGGATGAATCTACCTCTGGAACTGGATGAAAAATCTCTTTGTGTAATTAACAGAATAGACTAATTAGGCTTTACTGTCAGTCCTCTCAACCTAACATTGTTTTATTTTCACAGGATTGGCTCTGAACTACATCCTGCAGAATAACTTCAAACCTAACGTGGGTTCACGTGCAGACGCTCGGAAGATCGGAGTCCTGATCACTGATGGAAAATCTCAGGATGAGATTGTTTCCATTTCACAGAATCTGAGAAACAGTGGCATCGAGTTGTACGCTATAGGTACGGTTTGACCATGTGACCACTAACCACGACCCCAAGGCACTACTAACCACGCCCCCTGAGGCACTACTAACCACACACCCCTTGAGTCACTATTAACCACGCCCCCTGAAGCACTACTACACACGCCTCCTGAGGCACTACTAACCACACCCCCCTGAGGCACTATTAACCACGCCCCCTGAAGCACTACTACACACGCCTCCTGAGGCACTACTAACCACACCCCCCTGAGGCACTATTAACCACGCCCCCTGAAGCACTACTACACACGCCTCCTGAGGCACTACTAACCACACCCCCCTGAGGCACTATTAACCAAGCCCCCTGAAGCACTACTATACACGGCTCCTGAGGCACTACTAACCACACCCCCCTGAGGCACTACTAACCACACCCCCCTGAGGCAGTACTAACCACACCCCCCTGAGGCACTACTAACCACACACCCCTGAGGCACTACTAACCACACCCCCATGAGGCACTATTAACCACGCCCCCTGAAGCACTACTACACACGGCTCCTGAGGCACTACTAACCACACCCCCCTGAGGCACTACTAACCACACACCCCTGAGGCACTACTAACCACACCCCCATGAGGCACTATTAACCACGCCCCCTGAAGCACTACAACCCACGCCTCCTGAGGCACTACTAACCACACCCCCTGAGGCACTATTAACCACGCCCCCTGAAGCACTACTACACACGGCTCCTGAGGCACTACTAACCACACCCCCCTGAGGCACTACTAACCAAACCCCCCTGAGGCACTACTAACCACACCCCCCTGAGGCACTACTAACCAAACCCCCCTGAGGCACTACTAACCACACCCCCCTGAGGCACTACTAACCAAACCCCCCTGAGGCACTACTAACCAAACCCCCCTGAGGCACTACTAACCACGCCCCCTGAAGCACTATTAACCACACGCCCTTAGGCACTACTTAACTACGCCCCCTCACACACATTTGACCTCTCTCTTACTATTGTGAAAACATATGTTTGGTGACCTTGACATTTGACCTACATTCACCAAATTGTAACATGATCTGACCTTTACTGAACATTTGATAGAAATTGGTCCAGTGGATTTAGTGTGAACATGCTGACAAACAAACAAACTAGAAATCCACTCACAACAGATCATATGAAATCTGCGATCTTGTCCATCATTATCAGTCATTATCATGTTCAATCATTATCAGTCATTATCATCTTAAATCATTATCAGTCATTATCATGTTCAATCATTATCAGTCATTATCATCTTAAATCATTATCAGTCATTATCATCTTAAATCATTATCAGTCATTATCATGTTCAATCATTATCATTATCAGTCATTATCATGTTCAATCATTATCATTATCAGTCATTATCATGTTCAATCATTATCATTATCAGTCATTATCATGTTCAATCATTATCATTATCAGTCATTATCATGTTCAATCATTATCATTATCAGTCATTATCATGTTCAATCATTATCATTATCAGTCATTATCATGTTCAATCATCATCAGTCATTATCATGTTAAATCAGTATCATTATCAGTCATTATCATGTTCAATCATTATCAGTCATTATCATCTTAAATCATTATCAGTCATTATCATGTTCAATCATTATCAGTCATTATCATCTTAAATCATTATCAGTCATTATCATCTTAAATCATTATCAGTCATTATCATGTTCAATCATTATCAGTCATTATCATCTTAAATCATTATCAGTCATTATCATCTTAAATCATTATCAGTCATTATCATGTTCAATCATTATCAGTCATTATCATCTTAAATCATTATCAGTCATTATCATGTTCAATCATTATCAGTCATTATCATCTTAAATCATTATCAGTCATTATCATGTTCAATCATTATCAGTCATTATCATCTTAAATCATTATCAGTCATTATCATGTTCAATCATTATCATTATCAGTCATTATCATGTTAAATCATTATCAGTCATTATCATGTTAAATCATTATCAGTCATTATCATGTTAAATCATTATCATTATCAGTCATTATCATGTTCAATCATTATCAGTCATTATGTTCAATCAGTATCATTATCAGTCATTATCATGTTCAATCATTATCAGTCATTATCATGTTAAATCATTATCATTATCAGTCATTATCATGTTAAATCATTATCAGTCATTATCATGTTAAATCATTATCATTATCAGTCATTATCATGTTAAATCATTATCAGTCATTATCATGTTAAATCATTATCAGTCATTATCATGTTAAATCATTATCATTATCAGTCATTATCATGTTCAATCATTATCAGTCATTATCATGTTCAATCATTATCAGTCATTATCATGTTCAATCATTATCAGTCATTATCATGTTAAATCATTATCATTATCAGTCATTATCATGTTAAATCATTATCATTATCAGTCATTATCATGTTAAATCATTATCAGTCATTATCATGTTCAATCATTATCAGTCATTATCATGTTCAATCATTATCAGTCATTATCATGTTCAATCAGTATCATTATCAGTCATTATCATGTTCAATCATTATCAGTCATTATCATCTTAAATCATTATCAGTCATTATCATGTTCAATCATTATCAGTCATTATCATCTTAAATCATTATCAGTCATTATCATGTTCAATCATTATCAGTCATTATCATCTTAAATCATTATCAGTCATTATCATGTTCAATCATTATCAGTCATTATCATCTTAAATCATTATCAGTCATTATCATCTTAAATCATTATCAGTCATTATCATGTTCAATCATTATCATTATCAGTCATTATCATGTTAAATCATTATCAGTCATTATCATGTTAAATCATTATCAGTCATTATCATGTTAAATCATTATCATTATCAGTCATTATCATGTTCAATCATTATCAGTCATTATCATGTTCAATCAGTATCATTATCAGTCATTATCATGTTCAATCATTATCAGTCATTATCATGTTAAATCATTATCAGTCATTATCATGTTAAATCATTATCAGTCATTATCATGTTAAATCATTATCATTATCAGTCATTATCATGTTAAATCATTATCAGTCATTATCATGTTAAATCATTATCAGTCATTATCATGTTAAATCATTATCATTATCAGTCATTATCATGTTAAATCATTATCAGTCATTATCATGTTAAATCATTATCATTATCAGTCATTATCATGTTCAATCATTATCAGTCATTATCATGTTCAATCATTATCAGTCATTATCATGTTAAATCATTATCAGTCATTATCATGTTAAATCATTATCATTATCAGTCATTATCATGTTCAATCATTATCAGTCATTATCATGTTAAATCATTATCAGTCATTATCATGTTCAATCATTATGAGTCATTATCATGTTCAATCATTATCATTATCAGTCATTATCATGTTCAATCATTATCAGTCATTATCATGTTAAATCATTATCAGTCATTATCATGTTCAATCATTATGAGTCATTATCATGTTCAATCATTATCAGTCATTATCATGTTAAATCATTATCATTATCAGTCATTATCATGTTCAATCATCATCAGTCATTATCATGTTAAATCATTATCAGTCATTATCATGTTCAATCAGTATCATTATCAGTCATTGTCATCTTAAATCATTATCAGTCATTATCATGTTCAATCATTATCAGTCATTATCATCTTAAATCATTATCAGTCATTATCATCTTAAATCATTATCAGTCATTATCATGTTCAATCATTATCATTATCAGTCATTATCATGTTAAATCATTATCAGTCATTATCATGTTAAATCATTATCAGTCATTATCATGTTAAATCATTATCATTATCAGTCATTATCATGTTCAATCATTATCAGTCATTATCATGTTCAATCAGTATCATTATCAGTCATTATCATGTTCAATCATTATCAGTCATTATCATGTTAAATCATTATCATTATCAGTCATTATCATGTTCAATCATTATCAGTCATTATCATGTTAAATCATTATCAGTCATTATCATGTTAAATCATTATCAGTCATTATCATGTTAAATCATTATCATTATCAGTCATTATCATGTTAAATCATTATCAGTCATTATCATGTTAAATCATTATCAGTCATTATCATGTTAAATCATTATCATTATCAGTCATTATCATGTTAAATCATTATCAGTCATTATCATGTTAAATCATTATCATTATCAGTCATTATCATGTTCAATCATTATCAGTCATTATCATGTTCAATCATTATCAGTCATTATCATGTTAAATCATTATCAGTCATTATCATGTTAAATCATTATCATTATCAGTCATTATCATGTTCAATCATTATCAGTCATTATCATGTTAAATCATTATCAGTCATTATCATGTTCAATCATTATGAGTCATTATCATGTTCAATCATTATCAGTCATTATCAAGTCAAATCATTATCATTATCAGTCATTATCATGTTCAATCATAATCAGTCATTATCATGTTAAATCATTATCAGTCATTATCATGTTCAATCAGTATCATTATCAGTCATTATCATCTTAAATCATTATCAGTCATTATCATGTTCAATCATTATCAGTCATTATCATCTTAAATCATTATCAGTCATTATCATCTTAAATCATTATCAGTCATTATCATGTTCAATCATTATCATTATCAGTCATTATCATGTTAAATCATTATCAGTCATTATCATGTTAAATCATTATCAGTCATTATCATGTTAAATCATTATCATTATCAGTCATTATCATGTTCAATCATTATCAGTCATTATCATGTTCAATCAGTATCATTATCAGTCATTATCATGTTCAATCATTATCAGTCATTATCATGTTAAATCATTATCAGTCATTATGTTAAATCATTATCAGTCATTATCATGTTAAATCATTATCATGTTAAATCATTATCAGTCATTATCATGTTAAATCATTATCAGTCATTATCATGTTAAATCATTATCATTATCAGTCATTATCATGTTAAATCATTATCAGTCATTATCATGTTAAATCATTATCATTATCAGTCATTATCATGTTCAATCATTATCAGTCATTATCATGTTCAATCATTATCAGTCATTATCATGTTAAATCATTATCATTATCAGTCATTATCATGTTCAATCATTATCAGTCATTATCATGTTAAATCATTATCAGTCATTATGTTCAATCATTATGAGTCATTATCATGTTCAATCATTATCAGTCATTATCATGTTAAATCATTATCATTATCAGTCATTATCATGTTCAATCATCATCAGTCATTATCATGTTAAATCATTATCAGTCATTATCATGTTCAATCAGTATCATTATCAGTCATTATCATCTTAAATCATTATCAGTCATTATCATGTTCAATCATTATCAGTCATTATCATCTTAAATCATTATCAGTCATTATCATCTTAAATCATTATCAGTCATTATCATGTTCAATCATTATCATTATCAGTCATTATCATGTTAAATCATTATCAGTCATTATCATGTTAAATCATTATCAGTCATTATCATGTTAAATCATTATCATTATCAGTCATTATCATGTTCAATCATTATCAGTCATTATCATGTTAAATCATTATCAGTCATTATCATGTTAAATCATTATCATTATCAGTCATTATCATGTTCAATCATTATCAGTCATTATCATGTTAAATCATTATCAGTCATTATCATGTTAAATCATTATCATTATCAGTCATTATCATGTTAAATCATTATCAGTCATTATCATGTTAAATCATTATTATCAGTCATTATCATGTTCAATCATTATCAGTCATTATCATGTTCAATCATTATCAGTCATTATCATGTTAAATCATTATCAGTCATTATCATGTTAAATCATTATCATTATCAGTCATTATCATGTTCAATCATTATCAGTCATTATCATGTTAAATCATTATCAGTCATTATCATGTTCAATCATTATGAGTCATTATCATGTTCAATCATTATCAGTCATTATCATGTTAAATCATTATCATTATCAGTCATTATCATGTTCAATCATCATCAGTCATTATCATGTTAAATCATTATCAGTCATTATCATGTTCAATCAGTATCATTATCAGTCATTATCATGTTAAATCATTATCAGTCATTATCATGTTAAATCATTATCAGTCATTATCATGTTCAATCATTATCAGTCATTATCATGTTCAATCATTATCAGTCATTATCATGTTCAATCATTATCAGTCATTATCATGTTAAATCATTATCAGTCATTATCATGTTCAATCATTATCAGTCATTATCATGTTCAATCATTATCAGTCATTATCATGTTAAATCATTATCAGTCATTATCATGTTAAATCATTATCAGTCATTATCATGTTAAATCATTATCATTATCAGTCATTATCATGTTAAATCATTATCAGTCATTATCATGTTAAATCATTATCAGACATTATCATGTTAAATCATTATCATTATCAGTCATTATGTTAAATCATTATCAGTCATTATCATGTTCAATCATTATCAGTCATTATCGTGTTAAATCATTATCATTATCAGTCATTATTATGTTAAATCATTATCAGTCATTATCATGTTAAATCATTATCAGTCATTATCATGTTCAATCAGTATCATTATCAGTCATTATCATGTTCAATCATTATCAGTCATTATCATGTTAAATCATTATCAGTCATTATGTTAAATCATTATCAGTCATTATCATGTTAAATCATTATCATGTTAAATCATTATCAGTCATTATCATGTTAAATCATTATCAGTCATTATCATGTTAAATCATTATCATTATCAGTCATTATCATGTTAAATCATTATCAGTCATTATCATGTTAAATCATTATCATTATCAGTCATTATCATGTTCAATCATTATCAGTCATTATCATGTTCAATCATTATCAGTCATTATCATGTTAAATCATTATCATTATCAGTCATTATCATGTTCAATCATTATCAGTCATTATCATGTTAAATCATTATCAGTCATTATGTTCAATCATTATGAGTCATTATCATGTTCAATCATTATCAGTCATTATCATGTTAAATCATTATCATTATCAGTCATTATCATGTTCAATCATCATCAGTCATTATCATGTTAAATCATTATCAGTCATTATCATGTTCAATCAGTATCATTATCAGTCATTATCATCTTAAATCATTATCAGTCATTATCATGTTCAATCATTATCAGTCATTATCATCTTAAATCATTATCAGTCATTATCATCTTAAATCATTATCAGTCATTATCATGTTCAATCATTATCATTATCAGTCATTATCATGTTAAATCATTATCAGTCATTATCATGTTAAATCATTATCAGTCATTATCATGTTAAATCATTATCATTATCAGTCATTATCATGTTCAATCATTATCAGTCATTATCATGTTAAATCATTATCAGTCATTATCATGTTAAATCATTATCATTATCAGTCATTATCATGTTCAATCATTATCAGTCATTATCATGTTAAATCATTATCAGTCATTATCATGTTAAATCATTATCATTATCAGTCATTATCATGTTAAATCATTATCAGTCATTATCATGTTAAATCATTATTATCAGTCATTATCATGTTCAATCATTATCAGTCATTATCATGTTCAATCATTATCAGTCATTATCATGTTAAATCATTATCAGTCATTATCATGTTCAATCATTATCATTATCAGTCATTATCATGTTCAATCATTATCAGTCATTATCATGTTAAATCATTATCAGTCATTATCATGTTCAATCATTATGAGTCATTATCATGTTCAATCATTATCAGTCATTATCATGTTAAATCATTATCATTATCAGTCATTATCATGTTCAATCATCATCAGTCATTATCATGTTAAATCATTATCAGTCATTATCATGTTCAATCAGTATCATTATCAGTCATTATCATGTTAAATCATTATCAGTCATTATCATGTTAAATCATTATCAGTCATTATCATGTTCAATCATTATCAGTCATTATCATGTTCAATCATTATCAGTCATTATCATGTTAAATCATTATCAGTCATTATCATGTTAAATCATTATCAGTCATTATCATGTTCAATCATTATCAGTCATTATCATGTTCAATCATTATCAGTCATTATCATGTTAAATCATTATCAGTCATTATCATGTTAAATCATTATCATTATCAGTCATTATCATGTTAAATCATTATCATTATCAGTCATTATCATGTTAAATCATTATCAGTCATTATCATGTTAAATCATTATCAGACATTATCATGTTAAATCATTATCATTATCAGTCATTATGTTAAATCATTATCAGTCATTATCATGTTCAATCATTATCAGTCATTATCGTGTTAAATCATTATCATTATCAGTCATTATCATGTTAAATCATTATCAGTCATTATCATGTTAAATCATTATCAGTCATTATCATGTTAAATCATTATCGGTCATTATCATGTTCAATCATTATCAGTCATTACCATGTTAAATCATTATCAGTCATCATGTTAAATCATTATCATTATCAGTCATTATCTTGTTAAATCATTATCATTATCAGTCATTATCATGTTAAATCATTATCAGTCATTATCATGTTAAATCATTATCAGTCATTATCATGTTAAATCATTATCATTATCAGTCATTATCATGTTAAATCATTATCATTATCAGTCATTATCATGTTAAATCATTATCAGTCATTATCATGTTAAATCATTATCAGACATTATCATGTTAAATCATTATCATTATCAGTCATTATCTTGTTAAATCATTATCAGTCATTATCATGTTAAATCATTATCAGTCATTATCATGTTCAATCATTATCAGTCATTATCGTGTTAAATCATTATCATTATCAGTCATTATCATGTTAAATCATTATCAGTCATTATCATGTTAAATCATTATCAGTCATTATCATATTAAATCATTATCAGTCATTATCATGTTCAATCATTATCAGTCATTATCATGTTCAATCATTATCAGTCATTATCATGTTCAATCATTATCAGTCATTATCATGTTAAATCATTATCAGTCATTATCATGTTAAATTATTATCATTATCATGTTAAATCATGATCAGTCATCATGTTAAATCATTATCATTATCAGTCATTATCATGTTAAATCATTATCATTATCAGTCATTATCATGTTAAATCATTATCAGTCATTATCATGTTAAATCATTATCAGTCATTATCATGTTAAATCATTATCAGTCATTATCACGTTCAATTATTATCAGTCATTATCATGTTAAATCATTATCAGTCATTATCATGTTAAATTATTATCATTATCATGTTAAATCATGATCAGTCATCATGTTAAATCATTATCATTATCAGTCATTATCATGTTAAATCATTATCAGTCATTAACATGTTAAATCATTATCAGTCATTATCATGTTAAATCATTATCAGTCATCATGTTAAATCATTATCATTATCAGTCATTATCATGTTAAATCATTATCATTATCAGTCATTATCATGTTAAATCATTATCAGTCATTATCATGTTCAATTATTATCAGTCATTATGTTAAATGATTATCATTATCAGTCATTATCATGTTAAATGATTATCATTATCAGTCATTATCATGTTAAATCATTATCAGTCATTATCATGTTAAATCATTATCAGACATTATTATGTTAAATCATTATCATTATCAGTCATTATCATGTTAAATCATTATCAGACATTATCATGTTAAATCATTATCAGTCATTATCATATTAAATCATTATCAGTCATTATCATGTTCAATCATTATCAGTCATTATCATGTTCAATCATTATCAGTCATTATCATGTTCAATCATTATCAGTCATTATCATGTTAAATCATTATCAGTCATTATCATGTTAAATTATTATCATTATCATGTTAAATCATGATCAGTCATCATGTTAAATCATTATCATTATCAGTCATTATCATGTTAAATCATTATCATTATCAGTCATTATCATGTTAAATCATTATCAGTCATTATCATGTTAAATCATTATCAGTCATTATCATGTTAAATCATTATCAGTCATTATCACGTTCAATTATTATCAGTCATTATCATGTTAAATCATTATCAGTCATTATCATGTTAAATTATTATCATTATCATGTTAAATCATGATCAGTCATCATGTTAAATCATTATCATTATCAATCATTATCATGTTAAATCATTATCATTATCAGTCATTATCATGTTAAATCATTATCAGTCATTATCATGTTAAATCATTATCAGTCATTATCATGTTAAATCATTATCAGTCATCATGTTAAATCATTATCATTATCAGTCATTATCATGTTAAATCATTATCACTATCAGTCATTATCATGTTAAATCATTATCAGTCATTATCATGTTCAATTATTATCAGTCATTATGTTAAATGATTATCATTATCAGTCATTATCATGTTAAATGATTATCATTATCAGTCATTATCATGTTAAATCATTATCAGTCATTATCATGTTAAATCATTATCAGACATTATTATGTTAAATCATTATCATTATCAGTCATTATCATGTTAAATCATTATCAGACATTATCATGTTAAATCATTATCATTATCAGTCATTATCATGTTAAATGATTATCATTATCAGTCATTATCATGTTCAATCATTATCGGTCATTATCATGTTAAATCATTATCAGTCATTATCATGTTACGTCAAGAACAGTCATTATCATGTAAAATCATTATCAGTCATTATCGTGCTAAATCATCATCATTATCATGGTAAATCATCATAGATATCAGTAATTATCATGTTAAATCATCATCATTATCAGCCTTTAATATGTTGGCCTAGTGTGGGTCTAGGGTTGGCCTACTTTGCGCCTAGTGTTGGCCTTGTGTGGGCCAACTGTTGGCCTAGTGTGGGACTAGTGTGGGCCTACTGTTGACCTAGTGGTGTCCTAGTGCGGGCCTCATGTGGGACTAGCGTGAGCCTACTGTCGGCCAAGTGTAGGCCTACATTTGGACTAGTGCTCACCTAGTGTGGGCTTAATGTTGGCCTACTGTGTGCCTAGCGTGCGCCTACTGTTGGCCTACTGTGCACCTACTGTTGGCCTACTATTGGCCTAGTGTGCACCTACAGTTAGCCTAGTGTTGGCCTAGTGTTGGACTAGTGTGGGCTTAATGTTGGCCTACTGTGTGCCTAGCGTGCGCCTACTGTTGGCCTAATGTGCACCTACTGTTGGCCTACTATTGGACTAGTGTGGGCCTAGCATTGGCTTAGTGTAGGCCTTGTGTTGAGCTACTGTTGGCCTGGTGTGGGCTTAGTATTGGCCTAGTGTGGGACTAGTGTTGGCCTAGTGCTTACCCAGTGTTGGTCTAGTGTTGGCCTAGTGTGGGCGCCTATTGTGGACCTAGTCTTGGCCTAGTGTGGGGCTAGTATGGGCCTATTGTGGACCTAGTGTTGGCCTAGTGTGGGCCTACTGTTGGCCTATTGTGGGCCTAGTATTTTCCTAGTGTAGGCCTAGTGTTGATCTATTGTTGGCCTGGTGTTGTCCTACTGTTGTCCCAGGTTTGGCCTAGTGTGGGACTAGTGTTGGCCTTGTGTGGGACTAGTGTTGCCCTAATGTGGGCCTAGTGTGTGCCTACTGTTGGCTTAGTGTTGGCCTACTGTGCACCTACTGTTGGCCTACTATTGGCCTAGTGTGCACCTACAGTTAGCCTAGTGTTGGCCTAGTGTTGGACTAGTGTGGGCCTAATGTTGGCCTACTGTGTGCCTAGCGTGCGCCTACTGTTGGCCTAGTGTGCACCTACTGTTGGCCTACTATTGGACTAGTGTGGGCCTAGCGTTGGCTTAGTGTAGGCCTTGTGTTGAGCTACTGTTGGCCTGGTGTGGGCTTAGTATTGGCCTAGTGTGGGACTAGTGTTGGCCTAGTGCTTACCCAGTGTTGGTCTAGTGTTGGCCTAGTGTGGGCGCCTATTGTGGACCTAGTCTTGGCCTAGTGTGGGGCTAGTATGGGCCTATTGTGGACCTAGTCTTGGCCTAGTGTGGGCCTACTGTTGGCCTATTGTGGGCCTAGTATTTTCCTAGTGTAGGCCTAGTGTTGATCTATTGTTGGCCTGGTGTTGTCCTACTGTTGTCCCAGGTTTGGCCTAGTGTGGGACTAGTGTTGGCCTTGTGTGGGACTAGTGTTGCCCTAGTGTGGGCCTAGTGTGTGCCTACTGTTGGCTTAGTGTTGGCCTACTGTGCACCTACTGTTGGCCTACTATTGGCCTAGTGTGCGCCTCCAGTTAGCCTAGTGTTGGCCTACTGTTGGACTAGTGTGGGCCTAATGTTGGCCTACTGTGTGCCTAGCGTGCGCCTACTGTTGGCCTAGTGTGCACCTACTGTTGGCTTACTATTGGACTAGTGTGGGCCTAGCGTTGGCTTAGTGTAGGCCTTGTGTTGAGCTACTGTTGGCCTGGTGTTGCTCTACTGTTGGCCGAGGTTTGGCCAAGTGTGAGCCAAGTGTTTGCCTAGTGTTGACCTACTGTTGGCCTACTGTGGCTCTACTGTGGGCCTAGTGTTGGCCTAGGGCCCCACATTGACCAGAACTGGCCCTGGTGTTAATGCATTTATTTTGACAGATCTTATATATATTTATTGTGTGAATTGTGATGTTGTGTTTTTTTCATCAGGTGTTAAAAATGCAGATGAGAACGAGTTGAAGTCAATCGCCTCCGATCCTGATGAGATTCACATGTACAATGTTAATGACTTCCAGTTCCTGTTGGACATCGTGGACGACCTGTCCATCAACCTGTGCAACAGCGTCAAAGGCCCTGGTAAGAAAACAGCTGACCTTTGACCCCTGTGGACACACAAGCAGAGGGTGTTGAAGGTTCTGAGGATGTCACAATTCTATTTTCAAAATTTTCAATTTTGTTTATAGATCCCAAATCACATCAAGGTCATCTCAGAGGACATTACAGACTGTCCCCCTGTCCTTAGTCCTTCCCCATGTAGTTAGCTCCTCCCCCTGTCCTTAACCACACTGAAGGACAGATCTACTCCTATGGACGGACAGACTCTAGATGAACATCCATTAGTAGATGAAGTGGGGCAGCGGGTCTGGGGTCAGTACAGGACACAGTTGAGTTGGTGCAGATCCTGTTTTCTATGGCTCCTTATGTGGATACTGCTGAGAGAGAGAGAGAGATATTTTAGTCTGGCAACATGTCTGTTAGGCCCCGTCCCATTTCTCCCCCTTAAAACTTCCACTTGGTTTTAAGTGCCCTAAAAAATATATTCCACTCATTAAGGGGAAATAATTCCCCCTGAAAATGGGACACCACTCGCGAAGTGAACGTAACAAACGTGCTCACGTCACACGCTGACAAGTCTACCCCGCCAAATATGAAACCACCCCTCCGCGAGACTGACAGCAGCTGACTACTATTTACACGGAGGACAAATGCCGGTCCCAGCTGTGTTGCCTGTTGTGTTGGTTCTGTTTATTTACCTTCGGGATGTGCAGAGAAGAAATGCGGCAAACAGAAGACGCATTCGCCGTCTACTTTGCCTTTCGGTCTTGTCTCGGGTATGTTGATTTATTTAAATTTTTTGATGTATTTTTTCTTCAATAGTTGGCGATTTATAACATTAACGTTAGCATTACCGCTAGCTTGACAAGGTAACATTACCGGTCCAGTTCCTCCAGCTGCGGCCGCCATTTTTGTTGTCAGAAATCAGTCGGCTCGCTGAGCTCGCAGTGCATCATGGGTAATTTCATCTTCCACTCAAAACGAAGTCCGCAACCAACCTCACTACATTTTGAGGGTTGATTTTAAGGGCAAAATCGCACTCCCACTTGCTCCCCTAGGTAATGGGACACCCTACCCCTACACATGAACGCGCAAAATCTAGGGTTAGGGGAAATTTTAGGGTTAGGGGGAGAAATGGGACTGGGCCTTAGCCTTCAGAATTACTAGTCTGCACTAACGCTAACACATTAAACTAGATCAGTGGTAGAGTTCAGACCTAAGTGAAGCAGCACCAGTCTGTGCTAACCCTAAACCTAACCATATGGGAGAAGCAGTCTGTACGTAGGTCAGGCGAAGGCAGTTGAGATCTGGGAGGAAAAACACTGTAGACGTGGCAGGTGTGGTCAGGTGGAACGGAATCAAACGGGCAGGGGCCAAACAGGATCAGATCAAACACTGCAACAGACTCAGGAGACTGCTGGACAACAGGGCAAACACTTGACTATCTGGCAAAGACGTGACAGACTGAAGCGAGTTAAATGTCAGCAGTCGGAGGAACCACAGGTGGACCATCAGGTGCTGCTGATCACTAAGGTCAGGGAATTGGGTTAAAGGTGACAGATGCAGAAAAGCTAGAAACTAGGTAAAGGGTGAAACAGACAGAACTGCAGACAAGAGAAAGAGACAGACAGAGTAGAACTATAACACTATCAGTGTTATCTTATCTGATGTCAGAAGGTAAGATCAAGGGCCAATTCCAATTCTTCCCCTAACCCTCAAATTCAACCCTCAATCAGTAGCCCTCAAAACTAAGTGTTCAGGGCTATTTGTGACCTGCGTGAAGTTGCCCCCACACCCCCACCCATCGAAAATCTTTGGATAAATAGTGTCATTCATTTGTGCCGTTAAAATTATGCTTTATGCTGTTATGGTTTTTGAGATATTAACAATTCTTTCAAAGGTCATCCTGAGGTCAGCTAGCCCCCCACTTCTGCCTAAGTTAACCAAAATAGTCACGTTTGTTTGTGCCGTTAAAATTATTGTTTGTGCCAATATGGTTTTATAGATATTACATTATTTATTTTTGACCAATGACGTCACTCAGTCCCCTACTTGCACCAACGTTAACCAAAATAATCTTGTTTGTTTGTGATACGTTTGTGGAGGCTAAAGTTTGTTTTGTGCCGTTATGGTTTTTGAGTCATTATTTCATAGGTTATCCAGCTCCCCCAGCTGCTCTAAATTTGACCGAAACATTCGTATTTGTTTGTGCTACATTCTGTTCTGATTTTATAGATATTACAGTATTTTTCAACCACTGACTTCAGCCAACACTAATCTCCCTAAAATAGTTTTTCATATATATATATATATTATTTTTTTTTTATTTTTTTTTTTACAGGAGCTACGTTTGCACTAGATACTACACTCTTTTTATTCTGTCACAGCTGTTGTTACCTGATCACAACGTCTTGATGCTTCCTTGTTGTTTGTCTGGTTAAGTGTAAGCAGTGTTTTAAATTTTTATTTAGTAGTTTTGTTCCCAATTTATTTAAATAGACATCATTAGACTTCATTTTACTACTAGTGGGAGGTGGACAGGTTTGAACCTGTAGTACACCTGTGGAAGAAAAGTTATACATGTAAGAAAGTCTGAATCTGATTTCTGGTACATGTAAGTGTTTTAGAATGACTTCAGTTACGAAGTTGGAATCAGAATGATCTTTAGAATAATCATTATAATAAGTTCTGGCGCTCACGCATACACCTCTGCCAGACCAAGGAGAGACACATGTTCTTATACAGATACGACTGACAATAAAAGGAAGACTGGTTATGGTTAATAACCAGTCAACATTCAACTAATGTAACTAGCAATAAAAAACTGTTGTTGACTGGTTTAAATCTGCCCTGGGTTTAACACAGTCAACACTCTGAGGTGAATTACAAATATAAAGTAATAATACAAAGAATAAATAAATAATACAAATGTTAAGGCACAATACATTTCCATTACATTTGTGAGATGTTTCAAAACAAAGTTTGAATATTGACTCAAGACAGTGGACTGGACATTACAGACAGAGGAGTGGACATTACAGACAGAGGACTGGACATTACAGACAGAGGAGTGGACATTACAGACAGAGGAGTGGACATTACAGACAGAGGACTGGACATTACAGACAGTGGACTGGACATTACAGACAGTGGACTGGACATTACAGACAGTGGACTGGACATTACAGACAGAGGAGTGGACATTACAGACAGAGGACTGGACATTACAGACAGAGGACTGGACATTACAGACAGTGGACTGGACATTACAGACAGTGGACTGGACATTACAGATAGAGGACTGGACATTACAGACAGTGGACTGGACATTACAGACAGTGGACTGGACATTACAGACAGTGGACTGGACATTACAGACAGAGGACTGGACATTACAGACAGTGGACTGGACATAACAGACAGTGGACTGGACATTACAGACAGAGGACTGGACATTACAGACAGAGGACTGGACATTACAGACAGTGGACTGGACATTACAGACAGAGGAGTGGACATTACAGACAGAGGACTGGACATTACAGACAGAGGACTGGACATTACAGACAGTGGACTGGACATAACAGACAGTGGACTGGACATAACAGACAGTGGACTGGACATTACAGACAGTGGACTGGACATTACAGACAGTGGACTGGACATTACAGAGGACTGGACATTACAGACAGTGGACTGGACATTACAGACAGAGGACTGGACATTACAGACAGAGGACTGGACATTACAGACAGTGGACTGGACATTACAGACAGAGGACTGGACATTACAGACAGTGGACTGGACATAACAGACAGTGGACTGGACATTACAGACAGTGGACTGGACATAACAGACAGTGGACTGGACATAACAGACAGAGGACTGGACATAACAGACAGAGGACTGGACATAACAGACAGAGGACTGGACATAACAGACAGAGGACTGGACATTACAGACAGAGGACTGGACATTACAGACAGTGGACTGGACATTACAGACAGAGGACTGGACATTACAGACAGAGGACTGGACATTACAGACAGTGGACTGGACATTACAGACAGTGGACTGGACATTACAGACAGTGGACTGGACATTACAGACAGTGGACTGGACATTACAGACAGTGGACTGGACATAACAGACGTGGACTGGACATTACAGACAGAGGACTGGACATTACAGACAGTGGACTGGACATAACAGACAGTGGACTGGACATTACAGACAGTGGACTGGACATTACAGACAGTGGACTGGACATTACAGACAGTGGACTGGACATTACAGACAGTGGACTGGACATAACAGACAGTGGACTGGACATTACAGATAGAGGACTGGACATTACAGACAGTGGACTGGACATTACAGACAGTGGACTGGACATTACAGACAGTGGACTGGACATAACAGACAGTGGACTGGACATTACAGATAGAGGACTGGACATTACAGACAGTGGACTGGACATTACAGACAGTGGACTGGACATTACAGATAGAGGACTGGACATTACAGATAGAGGACTGGACATTACAGACAGTGGACTGGACATTACAGACAGTGGACTGGACATTACAGACAGTGGACTGGACATTACAGACAGTGGACTGGACATTACAGACAGTGGACTGGACATTACAGACAGAGGACTGGACATTACAGACAGTGGACTGGACATTACAGACAGTGGACTGGACATTACAGACAGTGGACTGGACATTACAGACAGAGGAGTGGACATTACAGACAGAGGACTGGACATTACAGACAGTGGACTGGACATTACAGACAGTGGACTGGACATTACAGACAGTGGACTGGACATTACAGACAGAGGACTGGACATTACAGACAGAGGACTGGACATTACAGACAGAGGACTGGACATTACAGACAGTGGACTGGACATTACAGACAGAGGACTGGACATTACAGACAGAGGACTGGACATTACAGACAGTGGACTGGACATTACAGACAGAGGACTGGACATTACAGACAGTGGACTGGACATAACAGACAGTGGACTGGACATAACAGACAGTGGACTGGACATTACAGACAGTGGACTGGACATAACAGACAGTGGACTGGACATAACAGACAGTGGACTGGACATAACAGACAGTGGACTGGACATTACAGACAGAGGACTGGACATTACAGACAGAGGACTGGACATAACAGACAGTGGACTGGACATTACAGACAGAGGACTGGACATTACAGACAGAGGACTGGACATTACAGACAGTGGACTGGACATTACAGACAGTGGACTGGACATTACAGACAGTGGACTGGACATTACAGACAGTGGACTGGACATTACAGACAGTGGACTGGACATAACAGACGTGGACTGGACATTACAGACAGAGGACTGGACATTACAGACAGTGGACTGGACATAACAGACAGTGGACTGGACATTACAGACAGTGGACTGGACATTACAGACAGAGGACTGGACATTACAGACAGAGGACTGGACATTACAGACAGAGGACTGGACATTACAGACAGTGGACTGGACATAACAGACAGTGGACTGGACATTACAGATAGAGGACTGGACATTACAGACAGTGGACTGGACATTACAGACAGTGGACTGGACATTACAGACAGTGGTTTGGACATAACAGACAGTGGACTGGACATAACAGACAGTGGACTGGACATTACAGATAGAGGACTGGACATTACAGACAGTGGACTGGACATAACAGACAGTGGACTGGACATTACAGATAGAGGACTGGACATTACAGACAGTGGACTGGACATTACAGACAGTGGACTGGACATTACAGATAGAGGACTGGACATTACAGACAGTGGACTGGACATTACAGACAGTGGACTGGACATTACAGACAGAGGACTGGACATTACAGACAGTGGACTGGACATAACAGACAGTGGACTGGACATTACAGACAGTGGACTGGACATTACAGACAGAGGACTGGACATTACAGACAGAGGACTGGACATTACAGACAGAGGACTGGACATTACAGACAGTGGACTGGACATAACAGACAGTGGACTGGACATTACAGATAGAGGACTGGACATTACAGACAGTGGACTGGACATTACAGACAGTGGACTGGACATTACAGACAGTGGTTTGGACATAACAGACAGTGGACTGGACATAACAGACAGTGGACTGGACATTACAGATAGAGGACTGGACATTACAGACAGTGGACTGGACATTACAGACAGTGGACTGGACATTACAGACAGTGGTTTGGACATAACAGACAGTGGACTGGACATAACAGACAGTGGACTGGACATTACAGATAGAGGACTGGACATTACAGACAGTGGACTGGACATAACAGACAGTGGACTGGACATTACAGATAGAGGACTGGACATTACAGACAGTGGACTGGACATTACAGACAGTGGACTGGACATTACAGATAGAGGACTGGACATTACAGACAGTGGACTGGACATTACAGACAGTGGACTGGACATTACAGACAGTGGACTGGACATTACAGACAGAGGACTGGACATTACAGACAGAGGACTGGACATTACAGACAGAGGACTGGACATTACAGACAGTGGACTGGACATTACAGACAGTGGACTGGACATTACAGACAGTGGACTGGACATAACAGACAGAGGACTGGACATTACAGACAGTGGACTGGACATTACAGACAGTGGACTGGACATTACAGACAGTGGACTGGACATTACAGACAGAGGACTGGACATTACAGACAGTGGACTGGACATAACAGACAGTGGACTGGACATAACAGACAGTGGACTGGACATTACAGATAGAGGACTGGACATTATAGACAGTGGACTGGACATTACAGACAGTGGACTGGACATTACAGACAGTGGACTGGACATAACAGACAGTGGACTGGACATAACAGACAGTGGACTGGACATAACAGACAGTGGACTGGACATTACAGACAGAGGACTGGACATTACAGACAGTGGACTGGACATAACAGACAGTGGACTGGACATTAAGCACTCTGGCGCTCCAGGGAAACATTTCCTTTGAGGGCAGTCAGTGCTTTCTAGGCAGGCTTGACCCATGATACTGTTGGACATCATGTGTCCTACTGCAGTCAGACCTGGGAAATGAAGTGAAAGCAGCATCAGAAAACAGCCAGTATGTCACACATTGTTCTACATTAAACACCACTCCATTGCTTCATTTACATTATGATTTAGTCATTTATGTTTGGGTACAATCTGTGCTTGTAAATAACTTCATAAAATCCTTACTTCAGTTCATACTTCATGTTCATAGTTTGCATATTCTTTTTTAAAACAGCTGTTTTTCTGTTTTATTTTGTACATAGTCAGTGCTCCAAACCCAAGTCATTTTTATTTATGCAGTTAACTTTTAATGCTTATTGTACGGCCCTCTAGAACGTCCCGTTCACTTTGAATCACGTCAGTGGGTGGCAACAGGTTTTGTCACTTCAGATTCACTGTACCATATCACTCCGCAGGTAGTTCGGCCACTTTTAAAGTAAATATTAGCTTCGTTGTAACTGCTAGCTTATCCAATGTTAACCTATCCTGATGTTTTATTGTGGGCAGTATAAGGCACACCTGTGCACTAATCATGATGTCAGATCAGCATCTTGATGTGGCACACCTGTGAGGTGGGATGGATTATCTCAGCAAAGCACAAGTGCTCACTATCACACATTTGTGAACAATGTTTGAGAGAAATGGTAATATTGTGTATCTGGAATGAATTTTACATCTTTAAGTCCATCTCATGAAAAATGGGAGCAAAAACAAAAGTGTTGCGTTTATATTTTTGTTGTGTGTATATATATAATTGACAGTCCATGAAACACTGCAGTGTTTAGAACTGTTTTCTTCTGCACAGATAAAGACATGTAAAGTTCCAATAATAAACAAAGTATGTCTAGTTTGCTAAGAAATAATCTGGTCAGGTTCAGTGTTTAGGGCAGAAAAATAACTAGTTATATTAAAAGTAAATAAAGGTATTCATAGCATAATGAGTAATACATGAAAAGTCATTTATTATACTTTGTTAATAATTTCCGTTTGTGAGTGCATCCTAAAATACTCACATTTGGTGTGATATTCTGTCCACTTTAGCAACCTGTAAAACAATACTTTACAAACCAATGAATGCTAATCACTCAAATACTCTTCAGCTCAATCTAAAACAGCCGTTACCAAAAATGTCATGTGTTTCTTTGTAGTTTTTCAAGGAACAGAAACACAAATGTATAAAGAAATCTAAACATTAAAGAATATTGGTATAGCAAATTTGCACTATTTAATTTGTATTTAATTTATTTATCTACAGCCACAAAACAAGCAAGACTGTAACATGTGAAAAAGTATATTTACCTGGAGTTGTTGTTCAGTGACATCCCAACAGTTTGGAGTTTGAGTGAAAACGCATCCACTTGGAAGGACAGAAAGACAAGTGTGGATGAAAACTGAATATATTGAATGTCATTTGTGCTTCACCCGTCATGTTAAGGAACAGGAAACAGAAAAATCTATTTGTTGTCGTTAACTTGGAGCTGAGGGGGACAGAGTTAATGCTATCAACCAGAGGTGGGTAATTCCAGGTCCATCAAGTCAAAGTCCTACCATGTATTACTTCAAACCTGTTCACTGAACACAGGTGATTCCACTAATTATCCCATTTACCTGGATGAGGCATTGTGCTCATCAAAATGGGCTGGTTCAACCAATACATGGCAGGACTTTGACTTGATGGACCTGGAAATACCCACCTCTGCTATCAACTGAAAACAAATCACCTAAAATCTATAATATAACGGCACAAAACAAACATTAAATGGCACCGTAGCACAAATAATTACCACCATTTAGGTTAGACTTGACAGAAGTGGGGGGGCTGGCTGACCTTTGAAAGACCTTTGAAAACCCAACTGTATTATGTTTTTAATATTTGCACTGTATAAATAACACAACCATATTCAGCTGTCACCACATACCACGGCTCAATGAAAGGTAAACACCAGCTATAACTATTGTTAGCTAACTCTGTGGCTACGGCAGATGACATTAGCCTGGTCATTTTATACCATTATCAACACAATCATGGTATATAGGCTGTTATCTGGACATGTTATCATGACATTAACACCGCTAAAAATGACAGTTTTTTTTTTTTACATTAGCTAACTTAAACGATAGCTAGCTTGTCCGCACCAGCCACTCTTGACAAAAGATCGTAAAATAAAAAATACATGTTATGCAACAATGAGGAACATAATCCATAAAATGGACCTAAACTAAGATAATGCAATGATTTTAGTATTTTTATATCTACATTAATAAAGAAAATACTGCATTCTGGGTAACCCTTGCTCCCAAGGGTGGTGTTGGAGAATCTCAGTATTGATGTTATACTGCCCTCAAACTGTCCCTCAACTTAAACGTTCTTAGGATTGGGTCAGCACTTACTCTTCGTGAGAGCATGCATTTTGGGTTGAGGGTTAAAGGAGGAATTGGAATTGGCCCCAAGTGAATGAAGACAAAAACCTGATACTATCTGGTCTGGATTCTGAGATATCACCACTGATGTGTTTGAACTGTTGACCTTCACTGGCACCTTGACCTTTAGAGCTCAGAATGTAATGTTTCTTCCTTGATGCATTATCATTTCTGAAAGTTTCATCAACATCGGTCCATAACATTTGGAGTTATCTTACAGACAGACAGGCGGACTGACACACAGAAAGACACGCAGACAGACAGGCGGACAGACACACAGAAAGACACGCAGACAGACAGGCTGACAGACACACAGTCACACGGGCGGACAGACACAGACAGACAGACAGACAGGCGGACAGACACACAGTCACACGGGCGGACAGACACAGACAGACACACAGACAGACAGACAGGCGGACAGACACAGACAAACTGCAGTTAAAACTTAACGTCTTTGTTAGAGTTGATAAATGCAGTCAAATATTTCCTGTCAGGAATGAGGTCATTTGTAGTAAATAAATCTGCGTCTATTCTCTAAAGGGTTAATTATGTTTTATCTTCCAGCTGTGCATTAGTTAAAGCTTCAGGGGTCAAAGTTCAACCAGTTCAAAGACACTCAGTCCTACTTTCCCAACCGTCACCACCTGGCTTTTAAAACCGTCTCCTGCTGCCGTCAGTTGTTTTTCGATCCCACCACTTTCGCAGTACATTTCGTGCAAAAATGTTCACGGCTTGATGTTTCCTGTTGCCGCAGGCGATGGCAGTGGCGAGCGAATCCTGCCCAGTCAGATTTACACCTCTGAGTAATGACTAGTGTCCTGGACCTGAGATAGAAATAAAGTTAAACTTTTCCAGAATTTTCCCAAACCACCGTTATTAAGGCATCTGTAAAAAAATGTTTTGTGGATTTTACTGGCGGCGCTGGGGCGGTGGTGTTAACAGGTGCCGGGGGATGTCGACATTTATGAAGTCAGATGAAAGTCGTCATTATCTGCGGAATTCAACTTTCTCCACACAGCAACTGCAACCAAGATTATAGACGAGCGCGTAAACCACAGAAACGATGTTTGACCAACTTTTATGAGTGGATGGTGCTAATGGGATAAAAACTGCAAAATGATGCTATAGGTGAAGTAAGTTAACAGTTAGATAGTAGCAGTGGGTGTTTATGGGTTCAAATGACACAATTAGACCCAAATGCAGGACTCCAAGACAGGAATTGAATATCAAACAGTTTATTGGTGCACAAGTGATAAATTATGAGGTGATTAGCTGCTGCTCTGATGTCAGGTGTGTAGCAGGACACTGGGGAACAATAACTGAGAAGTAGGGCAAAGGTCAGAGTGTACAGCTGGGTCAAAAGTAGGTATCCAACAGAGGCTTTCAAGAGTAATCCAAAATACATTACCGACAGACAGAAAAAGGTCAAACTGGTGGTCCAGATGGAGATGCAGGTCCAGTAGGGATCAGGCAGGCAAGAGGTCAGGTACCAAAAACTGAGAATCAAGCAGACAAACCAAAGAGGAGCAAACAACAGACAGAAACCAGATATCCAGACAGGGTCATACACAGGGGGACAAAGGACAGGAAGAATACCCACCTGTCAGATGCTTGAGGAAAGCAAACAGACTCAGGAACCCTATTTAACCACACCACACACAAATAATGGTAATTAACAGGGGTGTGACAAAGCACCAGTGACAGGAGGAAGAATGACACCCAGTGGAAAAAACCCTACATGACAAAATAAAAGCCCAGACCTGAACAATGGCATAAACAACATGAAGTCAAACAAAAACCAACAAGGCAAGACAAGAAAGTCCAGGCTCATAACACACGTGTTGAAACACGACAAAATTTCACCTGAAAGGCTCTGAATTTTTGTGTTGTGAAAAGCAAAGGCAACATCAGAAGGTAGTATATACAGTCATACCTCTACTGACCACAGACCTAGAAAAACAATAATCCAAGTCATGAAAAACCTTTACATCAATTTTTAATCTCTGAATACGAAAGAAAATTCACTTTACGAAACGAAACCAAAATCCCCTGAGACATAAATACTATGTACATTACTGTACGTACTGTACGAAAGTTCACAATGTACGTAAGTACGTACTGTACGTATCATCCCATTGGCTATGAAGGAAGTACCCATGATGCTTTTGGTGACCTTTGACCGTCGTTCATCACAGAGTTGTAACCATACACATGTAAAGGACAGAACCACCGCTGCCCCATGAGTCCCCACGAGTGCGTCGACTGAAACCCCACCAGAGCACACACCCTCCACCCACCACCAGCCCAAAGAAAGTGACTCAAGGTGTGAACGAAAAGAAGAAGTGTCTGGGTTATCAACAGAAGTGAAACAAGAGATGATAATAAAGGAAGCGGAGCCATCACTGCACCAGCACCAACAAAAGACATGTTCAACAGCATTCTGTAATAAACCTCGAAAAACATTTTCATTTCATCTAGTAACAAATTTTTACCTCATTATGTAATAAGTTATTCCATTTGAAAATTTTTACAAAATGCACTTGTAACTTTTTATTCTGTATTAAATGTAATAGCATAGTTCATTATATAATAATAATTCTAAATGACAGTTTATTTGTTTGTTAATTGTATTTTATTTTAAAGTATTAGTCAAAGCTAGTTCTATTATTAGTACCAGTGTATTATCCTAGTAGCAGTACTTAACTAGTACTATCAGTACACTTTTCAAAGGTTGAATTAACACAATATTCTGGAAATTGCAATAGATTTTTTTATTCAAACCAAAACCACATCAACAATATCTATAAACATCAACGACAATAAATGAACCAACACATGCAGGTTTGTGGACAATTTAAAATAATAATGAACCGATGAAAATAAGTTTTACTTTAAACAATGTAAGTCTTTGTTTACAGAGCTGCTGTGACACCATCATTTATCCACTAACATTCATTTAAAATAGTATGAAATTAACTCTGAAGGTTCAAAACAAACAACAACATTTATATTTAATAAATATATCTGTCATTTAAATTGTCCTAATGTCTAATATGTTTAATTATCAAACAAGACAAAACACTGGGAATGTTTCCAAAACAGCTGCTTTAGTTTTGATTTGATTTGATTTGATTTGAATGATTTATTTCGAACATGTGCCAAGTGCAACAATATTCAATACAGCAATAATAATAATAACAATGACATGTTCGAAAAGGAGTAGGATGAAGCATAAGCTTATTTAATCCACACCAACAAAGTGGAATAAGTTATTACATAATCCAAAGATGCCTTTGGCGTCGGGGTCTTGTTTGGCCCCGAAGGGAAATATTTTTCTGATAGTAACACGTGGGTAATACATTATCCCTTCCATAACATGATATAATATAATATATAATATAATATTTGATATAATGTGTTATGTAACAGTTAAAGGACAGGATCTTATTCCAGTTGGTGTTTGTTGTTGTTTTCAGACAGTGGACCACAGACCTCCAGTGACCTGGTGACCTCTGAGGTGACCCCTCACTCTTTCAGGGTCAGTTGGACTCCACCTGACGGTCCAGTGGAACAGTACCGTCTGACCTACATGATGGCTAGTGGAGGACCCCTGCATGAGGTGAGACCACCCAACTACACCCACTTACTGTACGAGATGAACACCACCCAATTACACCCACTTACTGTACGAGGTGAGCACCACCCAATTACACCCACTTACTGTACAAGGTGAACACCACCCAACTACACCCACTTAATGTACAAGGTGAACACCACCCAACTACACCCACCTTTACTGTATGAAGTGAACACCACCCAACTACACCCACTTACTGTACGAGATGAACACCACCCAATTACACCCACTTACTGTACGAGGTGAGCACCACCCAACTACACCCACTTAATGTACGAGATGAACACCACCCAATTACACCCACTTACTGTACGAGGTGAGCACCACCCAACTACACCCACTTAATGTACGAGGTAAACACCACCCACAGGTGGAGCTAAACTTGTGTATGCTCCGTTAACACGTTCATAAAATAACGTCGTTACACTTTATTATTATCATTATTATTATTATTATTATTATTGTTGTTGTTATTTTAGGCTTAGTGTTGTAAGCCAACACTTAGCCGACACTAAGCCAACACTAGGCCAACATTAGGCCCCAACACTAGGCCAACACTAGACCAACATTAGGCCCCAACACTAGGCCAACACTAGACCAACACTAGACCAGCACTAGGTGAATACTAGGCCAACACTAGGTCAACGCTCGACTAACACTTGACCAACACGAGGCCAACACTAGACCAACACTAAGCCAACACTAGGCCAACACTAGACCAGCACTAGGTGAATACTAGGCCAACACTAGGTCAACGCTCGACCAACACTTGACCAACACGAGGCCAACACTAGGTCTACACTAGACCAACACTAGGCCAACATGAAGTCAACACTAGGCCAACACTAGGCCAACACTCCTCTTTCCTTTTAGTGTAATTGTAAATGATCATGTGTAAACATAGTGTCCTACATGTGATGGAGTACGTACTGAGTGTCCATGAATAATCAGTGTTAATGTTAACTTTAATGATTTATTTACTGTATTTTCACACTATAAGGTGAACTGGATTATAAGGAGCATTAAGTGAAAATAAACACTAACAATAACTATAAACATTGTTTGGAACATGGAACAAAACACACTCTGATTCTGATAAATCAAACTTTAAAAAAGCCTAAATGATCAGAATCTTTCATTTGTTTCATAGTTTGAAAGGATCATTTATAAATATAAACATTTTCATTATTTAATTAGTCTTATTTCACTGTAAAATCTAGACAAAATGTTTTAGTTTGTTATAGTGGTTTAGTTTGAGCTGAATGTGGAAGTGAATTCAGGCCAGTGTTCCTCAACCCTGGTCGTCCAGACACACTATCCTGCATGTTCTAGATGTTTCTATTTTTTGAACACGGCTGACGCTCATTGTCAGTCTTCTGCAGATGGATGACTATTAGAATCAGGTGGGTTTTTGTGTTTTTAAAAGATAAAAAAAACCCAGAAAACATATATTATATACTATGAATATTAAAGGACTCATTCTATGCTTATTTATTAATATTAACTTTATTAAAGGACTCATTCTATGCTTATTTATTAATATTAACTTTATTAAAGGACTCATTCTATGCTTATTTATTAATATTGTTGTTCTTCATTGTTATTGAATTCATTGTGTGTTGGTTCTATTTATAAAAACGTTCAGATTGTTTTGTTTCCAGTTGTTTTTTTCACGGTAGAAAAATGACTGGAGGTGGAACAACACAGTTTATTTCTACTTCCTCATACATGTCCATGACGCGCTGATGAGGCGTCTGTGATTGGCTCAGAATGTGTGAAGGAACACTCCCCCCTCCCCTCTGGCTCTGTGTGTGTTTACCATCCCAGAGTAACATCCAGCTAGGTTTGGTGACGTCACTTGTTTTGAAAACGTGCAGTAAAAAAACAGTCTTTATTTCCACAGAGACACATGAACCAGTTTGAGCCAACAGTTTTTTACAGTTTGTGCAGCAGCTACTGTGGCGCCGTCTGCTCTAGTAGATGCTAATGCTAATGCTACTTCAGATTGGCTGCAATGGGGGAGGGGCTTAACCCCAGGTGGGTGACACCGTCTTTTTCTGGGTCCCTGGTTCCTGTTGTTGTTTAGTGTGAATGCAGTATGCAGCCAGTGGAGGTGATGAACCACTGTTAAAGGAACATGTGTTGGTAAGTCTGGGTGAGCCGTCACCATGGTAACGCTGGGTGAGCCATCACCATGGTAACACTGGGTGAGCCAAAAGGACTAAAGTGGAAAAGTGGTTTAAGTGGAATAACATACACTGAAAAGACTTTAATTTACTACAGAATGATTTATATATGAATGCTGAGTTACTGATAATTTAGTTTTATAAAGTTTGATTTATCAGAATAAGAATGTTTTGTTGTGTTTCACAAACTGAAATGACTCTTTTTAGATCCACTTCTCACACAGACCTGGAACTGAACCAGAACCACAAACATAACATCTTGTGTTTATCATTTGTCTTTGTGTTTAAGTCAAGGCTCTGACTTTCCCACCGTTTTTGTCCAGAGTCAGAACCTGTACCGACACCAGACATTAATGAACTGACTCTGATCCATTTGGGAACTGGGTGTGTAGGTCCTGTAGGTCTAAAAGAGACGCTTGTTAACAAACATCTGCAAATGCTTGCTACGTTTAGAACACGTTTAAAGAGTTCTGCCCAAAGGTTCTGGACATTTAGAACACGTTTAAAGAGTTCTGGACTGACCCCTGGTACCCCTGTGATCATCTGTGATGCCCTGTGACCCCTTTGACCTTCAGAGTTGTGTGTGTCTTCCAGGTTCTGGTGGACGGGGAAGATCCCACGGTGGTCCTGCAGAACCTGAACCCTCTGACCCAGTACGTGATCAACGTCTACTCCCTGATTGGCCAAGAGAGCAGCGAACCCCTGACAGGCACCGAGACCACCCGTAAGTTCCTCTGTAAATGTTCTTCACTTCTACATTTGGGTTCCACCTTCATGGTGCTCAAAGCTCTTTACATTAGCCTCACATTCACCCATTCACCCACTTTACATTAGCCTCACATTCACCCATTTACACTCTTTACATTAGCCTCACATTCACCCATTCACACACTTTACATAGACCCAGAAACATCTCTGAGGTGAAAAACGTCAGACTTCTGCACAATAGACAATATGTTGTCCCACAAAAGGTCCTCAGGTTCCTGAAGAGCACGCTGGGGTCCTATCCCAGCTACGGGTAGATCAGAGCGGCTCATGGCCACCCTCGCAATGTTCACTTTATGAGGGTGTCCATCATAAAGGAACAGCTCTCCGTCCCGTCACAGGATAACGAAGAAACTACAGCAACAGAAAGGAGAGGATGACCCTCAGGTTCGACCCTCCTCCTTTTAATGGCCATCGTGCTGACCATTTGCAAATCAGTGTAGATGAGGGGCCAAGGGAGTCTTCAGCCACTCGCCAGTAACCAGGCAAAGGATAGAATGTGTGAAACGTCACTGGGTTCGTTGGCACTGTTAGGTTTTAGCCAGTGAGCCTTGTGTGTGTATGCAATGCAACAGGGATGACGACATCCTCAGGGTGTCTACAACGTCGGATGGTGACTTGGCACGTGACTTCCCCGTTGTCCTCCGCACTCCCTTGACGCAGACGTCCATCAGCTGGTGGTCCTCCCAGGAACCCCTTGCAGTGGGACACCGGATCTGGTAAGCTGTACAGCCACCCTGACCATGGAATGCGTCCAGGAGCACCAGGAAGAGTTCTTTGCTGCATCCAGTACTGCCCTTAGGCAGTGCCGGAGCCAGGATCCAATCCCCAGACCGAAGAGAACATCATCACCACACCATAACTACCTGTTGAGATATTTAAGGTTGGGAGAGAACATAGCACAACAAGGGAGCACATCACACCCCACATGAGGTGCGGGAAACACCTATCTGAGATATGTCAGTCATGGTTACGCATGTGCAAGCACATCAAACAAAGTGACAACACTTAACTCATGGCAAGAAAAAACTTTGCAACCCACTGCTGTGCAACAGCAGACATCACATGCCCCTTAGAGACGTGATCAACACCATGCGTCAGCTCAGCAAACCAGGGGAAGAAATGTCTTGGTAAACAAGGCCGGCTAACAGGCGCCCGCCAGACAGACTCACCATCCACCGCACGCTCAAAGGGGGTAGTGAAGGACTGAGTGTCAGTGAGGGATGCTGGCGGAGCACCAGAGGCGGACTTTGCCAAGAAGGTAGATGTGGGCTCCAAAAGAGGTGCAGCCCTAGCAGCCACATCAGCAATTGTGTTCCCCCGGGCCACCTCCGTGTCCTCCTTTCTGTGAGCCTGACACTTCACCACTGCAGTGGCAGAGGGGAGTAGAACAGCATCTAACAGGTACGCAACATGGGAAGCATTCAAAATCTTCTTACCATTTGCCCTCAAGAAGTCCCTCTGCCAACATCGGACCCCAAAATCATGCACCACTCCAAAAGCGTACAGGGAGTCCGAAAAGACCGTAACCGGCCGTCCTTTAGCCAACCTACAGGCTTCGGTCAAGGCGATCAGCTCAGCCGCCTGGGCAGGGGACCCGAGGAGACCGCTTCCGCAGACGTGAATACAGTAAACCCAACCTTATTGGTCCTGAAGGGATCCTTAAAGGCGGATCCATCTGTGAAAAAGACACAATCAGGATTAGACAGAGGCACATCAGTGAGGTGGTTGTGAGGGGAACACAGCGGATCTAAGACATCTTCACAACAATGGGGGTCCCCATCTTCAAGAATGGGGAGCAAGGTGGCTGGATTCAGGGTGCTGCAACGTTTCACAGTAATGTTGAGCGTGTCCAAAAGAACAGTAGTGTATTGGATCCATCGGGCAGCAGAGAGATGAGAAGTTTTCTGCTCCAAAAGAATCATAGTCACTGAATGTGGGACCAGCACTGTCAAAGAATTGTAACCCACCACATCACGTGACAACATCACAGTCTTCTAACACGCAGCCACCGCACAGAGACAGGGAGGGAGTCCAGCTGCCACTGCATCCAACGTGGAGGAGTAATACCCCACCGGCCGCACCCTGTCACCGTGTGTCTGCAAAGAACAGAAGACATCAAACCTCTCTTTTCATCAACAACCTGAGTTGTTGATGAAACTGGCAAAACACACTGTAGACTAATGTATTCCCTTACTGTATATATCATTTATACACAGTAGTTACTCTAGTTTCAGAAACATTCCACCCAGGGTGATCAAAAAACACCTAACACTACAATACACACACACACACCTACACACACACACACACACAGACATACGGCCATGGCACACACAATACAACAGAGCTCCTGAAAAACAACAATATCATATGATAATTCCTTTGTTTTTTCTTTACGGAAAACAAATGGTTAAACAGGCACTTTTACTCCAGCACAAAGGAGGGAGTTTAAATCTACTGTCATAACATTGATGACAAACTGAGCCATAATCAGGTTTTAGGTGCACTGTGGAGTATATTTTCTGTAAATGTGATCTCTATCGTATTTATATATGACTCAGAGTATACCAGTTAAAGATTAAAATCAAGCATGTTGGACTACATGTGTGTAACAGGACGGTCTGAGGCATGCAACTGAGAAACGTCTTGTTGACAGACTCATATGGTCGCATTTAAAAAACGTTACCGTCACAAATGAGAGGTTGTTTTAATTTTTTTCCCTGTTAGTTCGTTCAAGGTATAATTTACATAGGAATTTAGAACAAGCCAAATTTTAACCCCTAGAAAAGTCATTCTGGTTTACGGTAACCACTAATAATTACTAAATAATTAATAACCATATAAATAGCCAAGATGACATAAATCACAACAAGACTCAAACTCTAAGAATAAATCGTCTCACTCCAATGAAGGTTTGTTTAACCAACAGAATCCACAAGCTGTAGCAGAGACAGATAAGGCCACCGTCTGTATCAAAGAAATTCTTTTGTTGACCATGTTCCTCTAAGGAATGCAGGAGTGTGTCAGCTCTACACACTGGTACAGTAGGACAAGATACTGACATGCAGTCTAAACAAAACCAAAGTTTAAATTCTTTAAAACTTAAAATTTTCTCTAAATTATCAGGCCTACCTTGTGGAGAAGACCCATAGTTATTCTTAGGTGGTCCGGTGTATATATATCACTTGAAACGTAAATTTAAGTAATTATTTAAATAAATCCAACCCCAACCAGCCTATTGTCATGAACTGGTACAAACAAAACAATTGCTTATGACAATCACTGTTATTAACTCATTCACTGCCAGCGATTTTCTGAACAGCCAGCCTCACAGTGCCAGCAGTTTTGGAGAATTTTGAGTGATTTTTCAAGACCCACAGAATATTGAGTTTTATGACAACATATACACAGAACACATCAAGAGAAAGTGTAGACTTCTATGAAACAACAAAAACAACACTGAAAACAAGGTGTTTGATAGAAAAACAGTCATTTATTCATAAACATGTTTTAATCAGTGTACTCTAGTGATTTGCTGTAAAATATTTTCCTGCATCTAATGCCACATGACAGGAAACACACCACATCCTGGTCTCACTGCGACGGCCGCTGCGCTCGCATACACGACACCTCCGTGTTGGCCTGGTCTTTCTTGGTGGTGGGCATCAGATGGTCCAGTCGGTGCCTCGCCATGTTGCCATCCAGCCTACTTTCAGGGTCCATGTTGTACGGTACTCTGGGATAGTGGACCTGGTCTGCCTGGTCTGTCTCCGCCTCCAGCACCCCATGCTGCTTCCCTGACCACATCCTCACGACCCTGCGTGTGAACTCCAAAAGTGACGTACATTGTTGTGGATTTGTGGTCCTATAAAGAACATATGGTTAAACACTTTGGAACATGGAAAACACAAACTTCTTTGACCAGTTTAGGGACCTCCTTATGAAGGGGTAGTAGGCCACATTCTGGTCCAGTTTATCCACACCATTCATGTTGGAGTTGTAGACGATCACACACGCTGGTTTAAGCTGGGTCACTCTATTTCTCTGCCCCCTCTGCCACACATCAACCCCTTCCATTCTGTCTTGGTGGCAGGTTGTCACCATCTTCACCATTCGTTTGTCCTGCCAAGCTACCACCATCATGCGCCCATTGTGCCGCACAATTCGTTCCCCTGCCCCCAGGTCAGACTTTTTGATCTCCCTGATGATCACTGGCTCTCCCCTGTTTTTCCTGAGGGTTCCACAGACGTTTGTCTGTGCTCTCAGTAAGCGTTCCCACAGGGACACAGAATTATAGAAATGGTCCATGTAGACAGTATAACCATGACCCTGGAGACCATCAAGCAGAGAGAACACTATCTCTGGCAGAGTACTACCTTCACCCACATAAGGCCGCAAGTTGAAGCAGTACCCTGTCGCAGAGTCACACAGAATGTAAGATTTTATACCATACTTCAGCGTCTTTTGTGGGTTATACACTCGGAACGATAGGCGCCCCCGCCACTGCATCATGGCCTCATCAATGCAAATGTTTTTTCCTGGTACAGTTCTTTACATTTCCCAACAAGATAATCTAACACTGGGTGGACTTTGTACGTTTTATCAGCAGTATTTTGTGTGGCATTGTTGTTGAAGTGGAGGAACCTCCATATAATTTGAAATCTGTTCCTGGACATTGTCCGGCTGAAATATGGTGTTGCATCTATTTCCTCTACACTCCAGTATAAGTCAAGGTTTGGCTTTTTGATGTAGCCAGTGAGGAAACTCAGTGCAAAGAACGTCTTCAGTTCTGGGACTGACACTGGCTTCCAGGCATTACCTCTGCTGTATGGTAGCACCTCAGGGTTGGCTTCAAACTACTGACGAGCATACAAGTTTGTCTGATCGTGAATATGCTGCAGCAGCTCATCTGTCATAAACAGGTCTAGGTAATTGGCTGGCTCATTGGAGTCTAAGTCCGCAGCGGCGTTCTGAGGGCCCGGTGTTGCAGTAAACGCCAACCCCAGGGGTTCCCAGCCGGCTTCACACCAGTCCTGGTCCTGGTCCCAGCCCCCAGCTGATACACCTGTAAATGATGTACATATATAGGGCAATAATTCATAATGTAATAAATCATTTCATTCTTTATGATATTGAAGACGGAAAAAAACCAAAAAATTATATATATATATATATATATATATATATATATATATATATATATATATATATATATATATATATATATATATATATAAACCTTTTACCTTTCTTTCTTTGTCCTCCACCAAGAGAGGGCATGGGGGCCCTGCTGGACCCACCACCTGTAACACATAATTACCATAACGACTAGCAACAGGTGCCCATAATACGACTGGACGAAAATGGTGTTCATGTAACATGGACTGAATGGGGGTTAATTCTTACCTCTGTCACGTCCATTATTGGAGCGATCTGGCTCCCGCTCCGGCAATGAGGCTGTGCTGGTGTCAGACGAACCAGACGGCAGCCATTCGTCCGAAGTATCCGGGTCTTGTTCACTGGGATCCTCTGAACCGGATTCACCTGGGCCATGCTGGTGCCCTCGGTCCTTCGAGGGCACATGGTGCGCACCACACCCTTTCACTCTGCCCTTCTTCTTTGCTGGGTATCTCCGACCTACTCTCCCTTCTCTTTCCTTCTCACCTGCCGCAGTATCTCCTGAAATACTCCTAAACCTGCTTTCTTCCACCGCCAGCTGCCTCAGTTTGCTACATCTCCGCTTTTTCGCCATATTTACTCAAGCTTGTCCTTCTTCCTCTGCCAAAACCAGTTGTGCCCCACCCACAAACCGATTCCCATGGTCCCACCCTACAGGATTAGGTCGGTAATACACCAAAATTCAATGAGTACAAAGGTAGGGCATTTGGCCCATGGAACAACATAGAACCAGGGGTCTAAAGGCCAGGCTTTAACTCACCCAGAAGGCCCTATACTGGGGTAAAAAGGCAGGGCATCTGGACCCCTGGAACCACATAGAACCAGGGGTCAAAAGGCCAGGCTTTAGACCCACCCATAAGTCCCTGTTCTGGGGCACGGTAGCCAGACACGGGGACCCCTGAAACCACATAGAACCAGGGGTCAAAAGGCCAGGCTTTAGACCCACCAATAAGGCTCTGTTCTGGGGCAGAGTAGAGTGACATATGGACCCCTGTGAAAAATGGGTTACTTGGTACTACAGAACCAAAGGTAGAAATTTAGAAGTCCACACAGTACAAAGTCCCACTCTAAACACGTAGCAAGTTTTGCCTCTTGGTAGTTGATGGGGACCTGGAACCACATAGAACCAGGGGTCAAAATGCCAGGCTTTAACCCACCCAGAAGTTCCTATCCTGGGGTAAAAAGGCAGGGCATCTGGACCCCTGGAACCACATAGAACCAGGGGTCAAAAGGCCGGGCTTTAGACCCACCAATAAGGCTCTGTTCTGGGGCAGAGTAGAGCGAAATATGGACCCCTGTGAAAAACACACGTAGCGATTTTTGCCTCTTGGTAAGAGGCCATCCTGGGGCAGAGTAGCCGGGCACGTGGACCCCTGGAACCACATAGAACCAGGGGTCTAACCCTGGGACCTATACCCGCCAAAGGCTCACTCACTAACTATTCAAAATCTGAGACAAAACAATTGTAATGTAGTTTAGTGACAGATAATCAAATTTTTTTTTCCCCTTTCTCTGACAACACTTGCTATGTCTGTCCCGCTGAGATTTAGGATTTAATGCATGCACATGGAGATTTAGATATTTGACTTTGTATTAGTATCATAATAAAAACATTCTATTCTGAGGGTAATCATTACAGATTTCAAAGATATGACATATCTTTTGAAAAACAAAAATAACCATGTAAAAATTATCAGACAATGAGCAAAACCATGGATTCGAAATGTTCTTTGAATGTTTAACACCCTTTCTGTTCACCCTATAGTGTGTCTGAGATTAACCCTGCTACTATAGGGTGGCTGTGGTTCAGTTGGTAGAGTGGGTCGCCCAATGACCGAGAGGTTGGCGGTTCGCGTCCCAGCTCTGGCTGTCCACATGTTGAAGTGTCCTTGGGCAAGACACTGAACCCTGACTTAGGCCCCCAGTAGGACTGACCTTTGACCTTAGAAACCTACTGGTGTATGAGTGTGTGTGTGAATGGGTGAATGCGAGGCTAATGTAAAGCGCTTTGAGCACCATGAAGGTGGAAAAGAACTATATAAGCACAGACCATTTACTATTGATAAAACCAAACACACAGTTCCTGAATCTGTCATGAGGAACTTGTGTCATTAAAACTACAGATGTATTTGACAGCTATTAAAACATGCTAGTGTGTACTTGGCCAAGGTGTGTGACGTGAGTACAGACAACTGATGTGCAAATGCAGTACATATAGTTAATAAGCATGTGTAAACCTGTGCTCCAAAGGGGGGGGGGGGCGGTGTAGGTGCAGTCTCACAGTCTAGTTGGTTCAGGAACTGTTGTTTGTAGCTCCAGGCTGTTTCTGCCAGTCTCCGTTGCTGTCCTTCATTGTCTCCGTCCATGTTTCTGCTGCTTCCGTCCATTCCTCCTGCCTTGGCCTCTTTTGTTTTGGCGTTTCCTTGCGTTGATGGTTTCCTTGGTTCATCCAGAGCTTTTCCACCATGAGACGCTCTCCCATCTATAAAGTCTGGTGGACCTTCAGATAGAACAGTCTTTCACACATCTGTCACAATCACAGTCTGACCCCAGCTGCTGTGATCTTTGGTTCTGAGTCCGGTGCTGCAGAGGGGAAGACAACAGGCCCAGTAGGAGAGGCAGGGTGCAGAGGAGGGTCCTTTGGCCTGAAGGACACAGACAGACGTGGACTCCCATCTTCCAGGAAGGAACTTTAGGGCTGTGAGCTTTAGACAGAGAGGGGAGGGGGTGTTCTGGAGCACAAGGTGACGCACTAAAATACAAACCTGTGTGTGAGATAAAACCAACTCTGTCTGGATTAGACATAGTTTTAAACAGTTTTTAAACATTTCTGTTCCTACTCTGTGTTTATTCTAATCTTCAGCTCATTTTCAAGACTTTACTGTTTTTAACATTTTTGGTTTTGCTTTATCATTTTTGATCATATCATGTTCAACACAATCAAACCTAGTAAGACATTACGTCTATATTTATTACACTCATACATGTGAATCTTATAGAGAGAGACATCTGTTACCACAGCTGAATTTATGTTGAATAACACAAGGACACGCATTTGCTAAAGCCGCCTATTATTTATTATTATCTATTAATGTCCCACTCGGAACATTAATCTTCCAGACACGTCGATCTGGGCCAAAATAATGTTAAGATAATGCAACTGTTTATTGCCGTGTTTTACTTACGTCGCTGCGTAAAATCAGTAAACCCGCACGATAAAGAATTTAATCAGTCTGTGTCAAATCTGACCCACTACAAGATTCACAATGTCCTGAGTTTACTCATGAGTTTCATTTGGATTTTTCTCAAATCATTTACTTTTTCATTTTCCCGTTTGGGGAAATTAAAATGAGTTATCCAATAATT
>CM035805.1:1145111-1179919 GCA_020466265.1 Siphamia tubifer
GTGTTAGTACTGTAGTATTATAGGATGGATGTGTTAGTACTGTAGTATTATAGGATGGATGTGTTAGTACTGTAGTATTATAGGATAGATGTGTTAGTACTGTAGTATTATAGGATGGATGTGTTAGTACTGTAGTATTATAGGATGGATGTGTTAGTACTGTAGTATTATAGGATGGATGTGTTAGTACATTACTAAACACTAACAGTCTGTATTTGAACACTTCTTCAGTCTACATGTGGTTCTGGTTCTAAACCTTGTCATTGTTCTACTAAGATGTGGTTCCTGCTCCAAAGAACCTTCGTTTGTCAGACGTGGGCCTGACATCGTTCAGAGCCACATGGGAACATGGTGCTCCAGATGTGGCTCTGTACAGACTGGGCTGGACCAAGAGAGGAGACAATGACTTCAAATATGTAAGATTTATATATTTTTATATATATATATATATATATATATATATATATATACTTTGCATCATTAAAAACGCACAGTTATCTTAACTTGGTATTGTTTACCTTTTTAAACACCAAAACTGGTTGTCCTTTCTCAAACACAAACAAAAGCTCAGATACAGTTGTTTTCCCGCTCATGTGAGTCACATGGCCGTTTTGAGCACATTTGCGATATCGTACATTATGTTGTTTTTGAGGGGTGTTTTGATTTTTGAGTTGAAATTTGAGGTGACATGTATTTAAAGGGAACCCGAAAAAAACACAAAATGTCCTTGTTTAAAAGGTCATGGCGTGACTTAGGACATAGGAAAGGGAACAGGCCCTGGGCAGGTACTGGATGGTCTCAGCGATACACAGGTGGTGCATCCAATGTGTTGTCACCGAACTACAATCAGTGGTGTAGCTGACAGAGAACAAGAAACGGCCACTGTCACTGACCGACCGCTCAGACACGGGTGACGACACCCGCTCACCATCGCTACATTCTCTGGCTGTATGCGACAGGTTCTGGACAGAAACACAGACGGCTCTGGAGACAAGAGGTTTAAGACATCTGAGGGTGAGCGCAAGCACGATTCGACGCCGTCTTCATGTGAGAAACCTGCGTGCTCATGTCCCTTATAGGGGACCCCTGTGGACAGACGTGGCACCGGCAGCACCAGAGATGGCGCTAGGTTGACTGGACCAGGGTTCTGTTCTCACATGAGTTCAGACTTTGCATTGATCGACCAAACGCTGGCGTGCCTGGCGCAGATGTGGACGTTACGCAAATGCACGTGTTAGGCCAGGAAATCGTTGGGGTGGTGCGAGTGTCATGGTGATGCGGAGGCATTACCGCTGTAGCACACGAACGCCCCTAGTGGTCGTTGATTGTCCCCTGACGGCACAGCGGTACGTGCAGAACATCATCAAAAAACAAACAAAGATTATTATTATCATCCGTTCTTCAGTCCTGTCGTTTGTTGTTGCTCATAATGACATAACGATGTTTCAGAAGGACAACGCATGACCACATTCGTGGCCACCGTACTCACCTGATTGGTCTACCAAAGAACATTTGTGGGCTCAGACGGCTGTCAGTCAACGTCAGCCACTCCCACAGAACCGTTGTGAACTGATCCAGGTTGTGCAAAAGGAGTAGGAACCAGACTGGTGGCATCTGTGCCACGTGGTTCTGTGGTTTGCTCAGATGCCAGAGGAGGATACACGCACTACTGATGGTTCTGGTTCTGTTGGTTGGTTGGTCTTTTGTTGTTTTTTCATGTCTTTATTGTGATCAATTTTGGGTGGAGTGTGTGGACTTTACCGCAAATATAATAAAGTTGATAAAGCAACTGTCTGTCGTTTCTTAATGATCCTAAGTGTGTATATATATATATATATATATATATATATATATATATATATATATATATATATATATATATATATATATATATATATATATATATATATATATATATAGACTCTAGAACAGTTGATAAAAACACTTGTAGAATCTTAAAGAAGTTTTTATATTTAGTTTTCATTATTTTTTTCCTCAGTTTAATCTATTCGTAAACTTCACTTATTTTGTTGATGGTGTTTTTTAATCCTTTTTTTTAATTAATTTTTGTTCATTTCATTGATGACTTCATGTGTTTTAGTTTTTGTTAGTGTGGGGTTAAAGGGTTAATCTGTGTCCCCACAAAGACATATCATGAATACACAATCAATACTGTAGATATCACCATGATATGTTGATATACGTATAGCTAATGCACATCAGATGCAATGATTTGAGTAAAGGTCAGAGGTCAAGGTCACAATTAAGGAAAAGGTCAAAATCACATTATGGGTTATAATTCCAGAACAGAGGGTCACAGAACTTTCAGATTGGTACCAAACGATGCAGAATGAAGATTTATACAATTCTAATAATATCACCTCCGACCAATAGTTTTTAAGATCTCCGGAGGTCAAAGGTGACATGTGTCTAAATTAACTTGTTTGCAATAAACACTATTTGTGTTTATCACATTATTTTGACTTTTTATTTGATTATTAGTCCTTTATCATGGACCAGGTCCAGTTCAAGGACCAGGTCCAGTTCAAGGCCTATGGAGTCTGCTGTGATCGCAATGACGTCTGCCCTTTGACCTCTAATTTGACCCTTTGAACATGCATGAAAATTCACTGAATTTTGCACACATTTCAGAAGTGTGAAAAATTGCGAGTATTTATAGTTTCGTAAAAGTCAGTAAAGAAATGCGTCTACAGCGCCCCCTAGAAAAGTGACAATAGTTTGTATTAGACCAGATCACGCCCTAGTGAAGTTAGAGCGATGAAAATCCATACACATGTTTATCATGTGATGATGAACAAAAAACCCTATGATGGCCAAGCCCATAAACCAACAGGAAGTCCGCCATCTTGGATTGAAATTTCAACATGTTGAGTCGTGGATTTTTGCTGTCATCAGAATTTAACGAACTCCTCCTTGGCCGTTGGGCCAAGTGAGCTCAAAATCAGTGAACACAATCTGGACCAGGGGGACTTCAAAAGTTATCCAAATTATTTGGAAAAGTCGTTTTTGTGCTACGACGTCGCAAATTTTGTGAAGTTCACAAAATCACATTATTGGCTCTATTTCAAGAACAGGTTGTCATAGAAACTGGAGATTGACACAAAGTAGGGGCGGGGTTAAACATTCTGTGAATACTAGTTTTTTCTTTTGTGTTTTTTCTTCAGGTTATTCTGAATAATGATGAAACCACTCACCTTCTGGAAGATCTGGACCCTGACACAGAGTACACCATAACTGTCACCGCCATCTACCCTGACGAGTCGGAGAGCGAGGACCTGATGGGGAACGAGCGAACGCGTAAGCCGCTGCTTTCCCACCCACCGCCGCCCCCTCACGTTTGAATATAATGAGTGAACATTATAATTACCTTTAAATGAGCTTTGAATGACCTTTAAATGAGCGTTGAATGACCTTTAAATGAGCTTTGAATGACCTTTAAATGAGCTTTGAATGACCTTTAAATGAGCGTTGAATGACCTTTAAATGAGCTTTGAATGACCTTTAAATGAGCGTTGAATGACCTTTAAATGAGCTTTGAATGACCTTTAAATGAGCTTTGAATGACCTTTAAATGAGCTTTGAATGACCTTTAAATGAGCTTTGAATGACCTTTAAATGAGCTTTGAATGACCTTTAAATGAGCTTTGAATGACCTTTAAATGAGCTTTGAATGACCTTTAAATGAGCGTTGAATGACCTTTAAATGAGCTTTGAATGACCTTTAAATGAGCGTTGAATGCCCTTTAAATGAGCTTTGAATGACCTTTAAATGAGCTTTGAATGACCTTTAAATGAGCTTTGAATGACCTTTAAATGAGCGTTGAATGACCTTTAAATGAGCTTTGAATGACCTTTAAATGAGCGTTGAATGACCTTTAAATGAGCTTTGAATGACCTTTAAATGAGCGTTGAATGACCTTTAAATGAGCGTTGAATGACCTTTAAATGAGCTTTGAATGACCTTTAAATGAGCTTTGAATGACCTTTAAATGAGCTTTGAACGACCTTTAAATGAGCGTTGAATGACCTTTAAATGAGCGTTGAATGACCTTTAAATGAGCGTTGAATGACCTTTAAATGAGCTTTGAATGACCTTTAAATGAGCGTTGAATGACCTTTAAATGAGCGTTGAATGACCTTTAAATGAGCTTTGAATGACCTTTAAATGAGCTTTGAATGACCTTTAAATGAGCGTTGAATGACCTTTAAATGAGCTTTGAACGACCTTTAAATGAGCGTTGAATGACCTTTAAATGAGCGTTGAATGACCTTTAAATGAGCGTTGAATGACCTTTAAATGAGCTTTGAATGACCTTTAAATGAGCTTTGAATGACCTTTAAATGAGCGTTGAATGACCTTTAAATGAGCTTTGAATGACCTTTAAATGAGCTTTGAATGACCTTTAAATGAGCGTTGAATGACCTTTAAATGAGCGTTGAATGACCTTTAAATGAGCTTTGAATGACCTTTAAATGAGCGTTGAATGACCTTTAAATGAGCGTTGAATGACCTTTAAATGAGCTTTGAATGACCTTTAAATGAGCTTTGAATGACCTTTAAATGAACTTTGAATTACCTTTAAATGAACTTTGAATTACCTTTAAATTAACTTTGAACGACCTTTAAATGAGCTTTGAATGACCTTTAAATGACCTTTAAATGAGCTTTGAACGACCTTTAAATGAGCTTTAAATGAGCTTTGAACGACCTTTAAATGAGCTTTGAATGACCTTTAAATGAGCTTTGAACGACCTTTAAATGAGCTTTGAATGACCTTTAAATGAGCGTTGAATGACCTTTAAATGAGCTTTGAATGACCTTTAAATGAGCTTTAAATGAGCTTTGAACGACCTTTAAATGAGCTTTGAATGACCTTTAAATGAGCGTTGAATGACCTTTAAATGAGCTTTGAATGACCTTTAAATGAGCTTTGAACGACCTTTAAATGAGCTTTGAATGGCCTTTAAATGAGCTTTGAATGACCTTTAAATGACCTTTAAATGGGCTTTAAATGGGCTTTGAATGACCTTTAAATGCGCTTAGAATGACCTTTAAATGAGCTTAGAATGACCTTTAAATGAGCTTAGAATGACCTTTAAATGACCTTTGAATGGCCTTTAAATGGGCTTCAAATGACCTTTGAATGAGCTTTAAATGACTTATAAATGGCCATTAAATGATTTTTGAATGACCTTTAAATAACCTGTTGTCCCTCTGGCATCTCTTCTAGTGTTGAAGGCTCCAGGTAGGTGGTTCCAGAAGGTTGTGTGTCCGCCTGTTTATGTGGAATCATCACATGTTTAATTTAATATCTGTGTTCACACCGTTAACTAACACTGACTACAAAGAAACACAAATAAAAATAAAACCACAGGTGAAAGGTCAAAGTACTCACATTCTGTACTACAGTACAAGTACAACTGCTTTACTGAAGTAAAAGTAAAAATGTAGAACTTCTGAAGTGTTTGTTTTTTCTATGGATCAAATAATATTTATTTAAGCAGAAAAAACACAAAATTGTCAAAAATATTGAAAAATAAATCCTTTAAAAGTGAGCTAGTGTAGATGATGTGTTTTATTGAGTCATGGTTCTGAGTTTAATGAATATGAACAGAACATTTAAGAAACTTTAAAAAGTCATAAACAGGACATTAAAGGAAAAGTCACATCAGTTTAGTTTGAAAAACTAATGAATGTATCCTTAGTATAAAGTACAAATATTTATATAAATGTAAAGAGTATAAAGTACAAATATTTATATAAATGTAAAGAGTATAAAGTACAAATATTTATATAAATGTAAAGAGTACAAAGTACAAATATTTATATAAATGTAAAGAGTATTGTCACGACTGGCTCAGATCGTGGACAAAGACATGTCACATAAAGGACGGTTAATTCAATATTTAATCGGTCATGTTCACAATAATAGTACACAGTAGGATTTGTGAATGTACAAGAGGCACTGCGTGGATGCCGGTGGGTGCAGGTCCGAGCCACACCGTCAGGTGCAGCTGATGAGCTCTTTAAACGGGGCAGACAGGACCAATGGAGAGCCAGGGTACACACCTGTAGAGGAGAGTAGAGGGAGGAGCGACTGCAGGGAAATGATTCTCCCTCCCTTGCCCCAAAAGCCCAGGCCTTTACACCCCCCTCCTTAAAAAGACGGGACCACTACAATGGCCCGGAATAGTCACATCAACCCCCCCATTAGCAAAAGACTAACATACATCTCATATGTACAATAATCAAATGTGAACCCCACATACCTATAAAACCCAGTAATTTCACCACCCCCCAGGCGAAAGAACCAACTTCACCACCACTCTGATTAGGCGCCGTGGAGCAAAGTAGGGAAGTGATGCAACACAAGGTTAGATTTTAATTACCCAGCCTAGGGAATGGGTCCAGAACTATGTCACCTATCACAACGGGGCCCGAGACAGGGCATCTGCCTGAACATTCGATTCCCCCTTGACATGCCTAATGTCCAAATCAAATGCCTGTAGGAACCACGCCCAACGAACTAAACGCTGGTTTGGGGGCTTGAGGCTCTTCAAAAAGGTCAGTGGGTTATGATCCGTGTATACCACCACCGGTGCCCCTCCCCCAACATAAATTTCAAAATGCTGAATGGCCCAAATCAGAGCCAATGCCTCCTTTTCAATGACAGAATAGTTGGACTGGTACCTGTTAAACTTTTTGAAAAAAACCCAGACAGGTCTAAACACACCATCCTCCTTCCCCGCCAGGACAGCACCAGCCCCAACCTGACTAGCGTCCACCTGCGAATGAAATGGCCTGTCAAATTGTGGAGCTCCAAGAACTGGACAGGAACACAACAAAGACTTTACATTTTCAAAAGCCTGCTGGCAATGATCAGACCAAATGAACTTGGCACTAGCCTTTAGTAACTCAGTCAAGGGAAAAACAACAGATGAGAAATTGCGGCAAAAACTTCTGTAATAGTCCACGAGACCAAGAAAAAGCTGAAGTTCTTTTTTAGTTGTGGGCTGGGGGAAACTCACCACCGCAGCCACCTTAGCATCCACAGGCGCTACCTTGCCCTGGCCAACAATTTTGCCTAGATAGGTAACCATGGCTCTAGCAAATTCACATTTGGCCAAGTTAACAGTCAACTGGGCTGCTGCCAACCGTTCCAACAGTGCCCAAATCTGTTGCAAATGAGACTGCCAAGAGTTACTAATCACCACTAAATCATCCAAATACACTGCGCAACCCTCCAAACCTGTGATAACCCAGTTCATCAGCCGCTGAAATGTAGCAGGAGCGTTCTTCAGGCCAAACGGCATCACAGTATATGAATACAACCCGGATGGAGTTACGAAGGAGGAGACTTCCTGTGCACGCTCTGTCAAGGGAACCTGCCAATATCCCTTGAGCAGATCAAATTTTGAGAGAAACTTTGCCGATCCCACCATATCAACACAGTCGTCTATCCTGGGTAGTGGAAATGAATCAGATTTGGTCACCGCATTAACCTTTCGCATATTTGTAAAAAACCGCGGTGTATTGTCTGGTTTAGGTACCAAAATACAAGGTGAAGCCCAACTTGATGACAAGGGAGTTGCAATACCATTATCAATCATGTACTCAATTTCTTTATCCAACAATTTAAGCCGCTCTGGAGACATTCGATAGAAGCGCTGCTTGATGGGTTGCGCATCTCCCACATCAATGTCATGGGTAATCCATGTTGTCCTGGATGGCACATCTCCAAAGAGCTCTGGAAAACTTCTAATTAGGAGGGCCAACTCTGAACACTGAGCCAGAGGCAAATGAGACAACAACAAATCAAGCTGATCAAGGGACTCAGAATTTTTCAGCCTGCCACACAGCACCCCATCATTAGGTTCTGGAACCCCATCTTCTCCCTGCACCACAATACAGTCACCCACAGCCAGAGCCGGACTTACCCCATCCCCACCGTTGCTGCCACTAATGGGACGGTGATAGTAAGGCTTTAACAGGTTCACATGATAGAGCTGTGTGGGTTTCCTACACCCAGGCATACTCAGCAGATAGTTCAGATCAGAAACTCTCTCCTTTATAGTAAAAGGCCCGGAATACCTCGCCTGAAAAGGAGAGCTCACCAATGGTCTGAGAGCCAAAACTTGATCCCCCGGACTAAACACCAGGTTCTGCGGCCGCCGGTCATACTGACCCTTCATAGATTTCTGAGCCAGCTGTAATTGCTCACGTGCTACACATCCTGCTGTATACAAACAGTGCCGAAAACCATTGACATAGTCAATCAAATTAGAAGGCACATCAGAAGAAACGAGATCACCTTTCAACACTGCTACAGGCCCACGCACAGCATGGCCAAAAACAAGGTCATTAGGGCTGAACCCAGTACTATCCTGCACCGCTTCTCGAGCCGCCAACATCAGCCACGGAAGTCCCTCCTCCCAATCCTTGGCCAACTCAACACAAAATGCACGCAACAGTGATTTCAATGACTGGTGGAAACGTTCTAATGCACCTTGACTTTGCGCATGATAGGGAGTTGATTTATTATGTTCAACACCTAGCACTTTCAAGATTTGTTCAAACATATGGGACGTAAAATTTGACCCCCGGTCACTCTGAATTACTTTCGGGATACCAAAAATGGAAACAAACTGCGAAAGGGCTTTTACCACCACCTTCATAGTAATTGACCTTAACGGAAATGCAGCTGGATAGCGTGTAGCTTGACACCGTTAATAGATACTGGCTACCAGATTTTGAAACCGGCAACGGGCCGACACAATCAATGAGCAAATACTCAAATGGCTCATGTATAACCGGAATAGGTTGCAATGGGGCCGGCTTGATATTCTGATTGGGCTTGCCAGTTAATTGGCAAACATGGCAAGATTTTATACATGTAGCTATATCCCTTTTCATTCGTGGCCAAAAGAAATGTTTCAGAGCACAGAGGTAAGTTTTACGCACACCAAGATGTCCACTCATCAGTCATGTGCCGCTCTCAGCACATGTGACCTAAACAACTCCGGGACAACCAGCTGAAAATTTGGCTCACCTACCATATCACCATCACAACCAGACCATTTACGAACCAACATGGAGTCCTGTACGAAATAACCCTGTTCCAAATCCCGCATCTGGCCAGGCAACACAACCTGCTCCTGTAGTGACAAAAGAGTACAGTCATTCCTCAGAGCATTAACCCAGTCCTCTTTAGACACAGCAGCAGGAATTGCAGGCAACAACACACTATATACTAACTCTTCAGGCGCTTCGCGGTGGGACTTACGCGTTCGGTCCAGCAGGACGCAAGCCCTCTGCACGCAGATTACCCACGCTACCCCGCTGACCGCACCCCCAGCTGACTGCGTACTCAGCCAACCTGCCGCACTTCATGCCACAGTAAAATCCCCACCAGACACACACCCCTGTGAGCGTGTGCCTCTGACCTAACAGGAGATCCCCAGTATGTGCGCACTTACAATCGTGATACTGCTACAGTGACAATAGGCGATGCGATAAACCAGCACAAACAATCTAGACAATCCAAAAGCTACTTACGTACAAACGGACGAGCCCCCACTTTTCACGACTGGCTCAGATCGTGGACAAAGACATGGCACATAAAGGACGGTTAATTCAATATTTAATCGGTCATGTTCACAATAATAGTACACAGTAGGATTTGTGAATGTACAAGAGGCACTGCGTGGATGCCGGTGGGTGCAGGTCCGAGCCACACCGTCAGGTGCAGCTGATGAGCTCTTTAAAAGGGGCAGACAGGACCAATGGAGAGCCAGGGTACACACCTGTAGAGGAGAGTAGAGGGAGGAGCGACTGCAGGAAAATGATTCTCCCTCCCTTGCCCCAAAAGCCCAGGCCTTTACAGTATAAAGTACATATATTAATATATAAATGTATTGAGTAAAAGTACAAAGTTTCCAGAAAAATAAATACTCAAGTAAAGTAAAGTACCTAAAAAATGTACTTAAATACAGTACAGGCAGTATTTGTACTCAGTTCCTTCCACCTCTGACTAAAACATTCTAACATTTAAATGAACAGAATTGATGTTCTACAAACACATCTATATTTATATTTACACACATATCTGATCATTTCAGCTCCAGTTTAGACAATATTCAAGTGTCATATTGATAAGAAATCAAGACGCTCACTGTGGAGTCGTCATGGTAACTCATTTTCACTCAGTTATTGGACCTTTTCATCATCATGTTAGTGATGTGAACATAGATGTTCAGCTCCACAGTAACACATCCACCTCCATTTGTCTAACATCATCCACCACTTTGTCCAATAATAGGTCGGTTTCAGTCATGTGACTATGATTACATTGTGATTTCAGCAGGAGGGCAGGGAGTAACCATGGTGACTGTGGCTATGGAAGTAACCATGGGGACTGTGGCTATGAAAGTAACCATGGGGACTGTGGCTATGGAAGTAACCATGGGGACTGTGGCTATGAAAGTAACCATGGGGACTGTGGCTATGAAAGTAACCATGGAGACTGTGGCTATGGAAGTAACCATGGTGACTGTGGCTATGGAAGTAACCATGGTGACTGTGGCTATGGAAGTAACCATGGGGACTGTGGCTATGGAAGTAACCATGGGGACTGTGGCTATGAAAGTAACCATGGAGACTGTGGCTATGGAAGTAACCATGGGGACTGTGGCTATGGAAGTAACCATGGGGACTGTGGCTATGAAAGTAACCATGGAGACTGTGGCTATGGAAGTAACCATGGTGACTGTGGCTATGGAAGTAACCATGGTGACTGTGGCTATGGAAGTAACCATGGTGACTGTGGCTATGGAAGTAACCATGGAGACTGTGGCTATGGAAGTAACCATGGTGACTGTGGCTATGGAAGTAACCATGGAGACTGTGGCTATTGAAGTAACCATGGGGACTGTGGCTATGAAAGTAACCATGGTGACTGTGGCTATGGAAGTAACCATGGTGACTGTGGCTATGGAAGTAACCATGGTGACTGTGGCTATGGAAGTAACCATGGTGACTGTGGCTATGGAAGTAGCCACGGAGACTCTGGCTATGAAAGTAACCATGGAGACTGTGGCTATGGAAGAAACCATGGAGACTGTGGTGCTAGTGCTAATGTCACCGAACACGCTATGCTAATGTTACCAACCATGCTAGTGCTAATGTAACCTATCACGCTAGTGCAAATGTAACCGAACACATTAGTGCTAATGTCACCAAACACGCTAGTGCTAATGTAATCAAACACCCTAGTGCTAATGTCACTGAACATGCTAGTGCGAACGTAACCAATCACATTAGTGCTAATGTAACCGAACACGCTAGTGCTAATATCACCGAACATGCTAGTGCTAATGTAACCAATCACGCTAGTGCAAATGTAACCAAACATGCTAGTGCTAATGTATCCAATCACGCTAGTGCAAATGTAACCAAACATGCTAGTGCTAATGTAACCAATCACGCTAGTGCATGTTGATGTGTCCAGTTAAACCATATTACAACAGTGTAAATTAACATTAAAGATCAACTTAATGATATATAGAACATTAGCTTTGGAACAAACCTCTGATGAAGTGATCACTGCAGACACAGCCATTAGCATTATCATTAGCATCAGCAGACCCTGCTCCTCCCAACCGCAAATGCAGATTTAAAATCCACTTTTTACTGTGTTTTTCTGTTTTTTTTCCCCCAATTTCTCACCTTTGTGAATGACAATCTTTGGTACTGTAAAAAAAATCACTTTTCCTTCTCTGGGTTAGAACGATTGTCACAGCTACAAACTACACAAAACATAAACATTTTCATTAAGCTTCTTCACTTCCTGCCCTCCATCTGAAAATCTATATAGTAAAGTGACGTCATGTGAAAGCACCTTATGACCAGTTTGTTCTACTCACAGTCACATCATCCTTCACCTTTAATTATTAATGTTGTTGCATGTAGTTTGTGACTGCAGGTGGGCTGGAGGTCATGACCTTTACCTTCTGTAAAATCTACTGCTTCTACTACTGTCTGTTTATGTGGAAAAAAATGACAAAAATACGATACTATAACTAGTATTCAGCGTGTTTTACCCCACCCCTGATGTCTAACCCCACCCCCATTTTGTGTCAATCTCCAGTTTCTATGACAACTTGTTCTTGAATTAGAGCCAATAATATGATTTTGACTTTTCTGCTAAATGTGACCTTTGACCTTGTGCAATATTGATAAGTTTGGTAATTGCGATAAAAAGTCAAAATAATGCGATAAAAAGTCAAAATAATGCGATAAAAAGTCAAAATAATGTGATAAAAAAATGCGATAAAAAGTCAAAATAATGTGATAAAAAGTCAAAATAATGCAATAAAAAGTCAAAATAATGCAATAAAAAGTCAAAATAATGTGATAAAATGTCAAAATAATGTGATAAAACAAAAATAATGTGATGAAAAGTCAAAATAATGCGATAAAAAGTCAAAATAATGTGATAAAATGTCAAAATAATGTCATAAAACAAAAATAATGTCAAAAAATGTCATAAAACAAAAATAATGTGATGAAAAGTCAAAATAATGTGATAAAAAGTCAAAATAATGTGATAAAATGTCAAAATAATCTGAAAAAAAGTCAAAATCATGTGATAAAGTCAAAAGAATGCTATAAAACATAAAAGTAATGTGATCAGACAAAATTACGCAATAAAAAGACCAAAAAATGTGATAAAAACTGTTTATACGTATTTCCTATATTCATAGTAGTATTTATACATATTTCATATATGTACAGCACTCTTTATATATATCTTTCATGTATTTATAGTACTATTTATATATATTTTATGTATTTATATATATTTCGTATATTTCCAGTAGTATTTATATATATTTAATATATTTACAGTAGTATTTATATATATTTTGTATATTCCCAGTCGTATTTATACATATTTCATATATTTACAGTAGTATTTATATATATTTCATATATTTACAGTAGTATTAATATATATTTCGTATATTTACAGTAGTATTTACATATATTTCATATTTTTACAGTAGTATTTATATATATTTCATATATTTACAGTAGGATTTAGAATAGAATAGAATCCTTTATTGTCACAGTAATTATTGTTCCCAATATATACTGTGAAAATGTGTTTAGCAGCTGCACATGACAGTAAACCACAGAAGAATAAAAACAGTACAAATAAACAGTATAAGTCACAGTTAAAAATAAATTAATAAATTAAAGCAGTACTTGTACATATATTGAGGTACCTGTAGATATATATTATGTAAACCGCTACGTCCTTCCAGGTTCATAGTGAAAAGGATGGGGGGGGGGGGTTATTGCACATAGTATATAGTGTGTGTATGATGTCAGAGTGTAAAGGTCAGTGGGGGGGGGGGGGGGTGATGGTTTTAACAGCCTGATAGAGGAAACTGTTGGCCAGTCTTATGGTTCTGCGGTACCTCTTTCCAGAGGGGAGGGGGGGAGAACAGGGTGCAGCTGGTGGAGCACACTGTGCAGCTGGTGGAGCACACTGTGCAGCTGGTGGAGCACACTGTGCAGCTGGTGGAGCACACTGCAGCTGGTGGAGCACACTGCAGCTGGTGGAGCACACTGCAGCTGGTGGAGCACACTGCAGCTGGTGGAGCACACTGTGCAGCTGGTGGAGCACACTGCAGCTGGTGGAGCACACTGTGCAGCTGGTGGAGCACACTGCAGCTGGTGGAGCACACTGTGCAGCTGGTGGAGCACACTGCGCAGCTGGTGGAGCACACTGCAGCTGGTGGAGCACACTGTGCAGCTGGTGGAGCACACTGCAGCTGGTGGAGCACACTGCAGCTGGTGGAGCACACTGTGCAGCTGGTGGAGCACACTGTGCAGCTGGTGGAGCACACTGCAGCTGGTGGAGCACACTGCAGCTGGTGGAGCACACTGTGCAGCTGGTGGAGCACACTGTGCAGCTGGTGGAGCACACTGTGCAGCTGGTGGAGCACACTGCAGCTGGTGGAGCACACTGTGCAGCTGGTGGAGCACACTGCAGCTGGTGGAGCACACTGCAGCTGGTGGAGCACACTGTGCAGCTGGTGGAGCACACTGTGCAGCTGGTGGAGCACACTGTGCAGCTGGTGGAGCACACTGCAGCTGGTGGAGCACACTGCAGCTGGTGGAGCACACTGTGCAGCTGGTGGAGCACACTGTGCAGCTGGTGGAGCACACTGTGCAGCTGGTGGAGCACACTGTGCAGCTGTAGGTGAGGATGGACTCTATAGAAGCTCTGTAGAAGTTAACCAGCAGGGGGCAGGGGCGGTGAGCCTTCTTCAGCTTCCTGAGGAAATAGTCCCTGGTGGGATGTATGTATATGTATATATATATATATATATATATATATATATATATATATATATATATATATATATATAGTATATTTACAGTAGTATTATTAACTCCAGCCCTCCTCAGTTCTGTTGTTGTTGTTGTTGCTTTTATTGTCACTAACTTGACACTTTATCATCATCATCATCATCATCATCATCATCAGTGTGGCCACCATCGTCATTCTCACCTTCATCCCTAACCTTTAACCCCTGCAGCAGCATCAGCAGCGTATCTAACTCCATGTATCTGTATCCTCTCAGTTCATCCTGATCCACCGCAGAACCTTCGTGTTTTTAATGCCACCGTCACTTCACTCAACCTCAAATGGGACCCAGCGCCCGGAAAAGTCCAGAACTATAGGATCAGCTACCAACCACTGTCTGGAGGACAAACTAGCACTGTAAGTTTAACACTTTTACATTTTTACATTTTTACACTGACGTTTTCTGAGGTTTTCCTGCCCAAATACGGTGTCCCATGGTTGCGTCTTCAATTTTTCAATTTCAATTTTATTTATAAAGCCCTAAATCACAACAAAGTCGTCTCACAGGGCTTTACAAAAACATAATCAACTACAGAAATACATGAAAAGTCCCAAGCGTCCCCTGTCCTTAGACCCTCCCCCTGTCCTTAGACCCTCCCCCTGTCCTTAGACCCTCCCCCTGTCCTTAGACCCTCCCCCTGTCCTTAGACCCTCCCCCTGTCCTTAGACCCTCCCCCTGTCCTTAGACCCTCCCCCTGTCCTTAGACCCTCCTTCTCAGCAGAAAAAACTTCCAAACCCAGTGGGAAAAAGAAGAAATCTTGAGGAGAACCACATTGAAGGACAGATCCACTCCCATGGACGGACAGGCTATAGATGAACGTCCATTTATAAATGAAGGAGGGGGGGACTGGTCCAGACAGGCAGGGGCGGTGGTCCGGGGTCACAGGTTGGCACAGGCGAGATACTGCAGATCCTGTCGTCCATGGCTCCCGTGCAGACACTGTCAGGAGAGCCACCACTCCCCCCAGGGGGGGGGGGGGGGACACCAGGTGACTAGTCATGAACAGACTTGGTATGAAAGATAGGTTATAAAAATGACAGAAACAGGTGTGAGGGAGAGAAAGAGAAGAAAGAACTCAGTGTCTGTACTTCCCCCAGCATTCTAACTCCTAGGGCAGCCTAGACTGAACTGTGACTCATACATCATGTATACATGATATATGAGTCACATCATTTTTAACTAACCTGACCATAGGCTTTCTCAAACAGGAATGTTTTCAACCTAATTTTAAATGTAGAGACTGTTTCTGCGTCTTTAATATTAAAGGGAAAATGATTCCATAAGACAGTAACCATGGTAACTAAAGGCTCTAGCTCCTACTGTACTTTTAGAAACCCTCGCAACTTCAATAAACCTGCATTCTGAGAACGAAGGGTTCTATTGGGTTGGTACGGAACCAGATCATCTTTAAGATAAGAGGGGTCCATACCATTAACCCCTGACCTCTAACCCCTAACCCTAACCCATACCATTAATGGTTTTATATGTAAGGAGGAGGATTTTAAATTTAATTCTAAACTCAACTGGTAGCCAATGAAGGGTTTGGAGCACAGGGGTGATAGGGTTAGGGGTCAGGGGTCAGGGTTTGGAGCACAGGGGTGATAGGGTTAGGGGTCAGAGTTTGGAGCACAGGGGTGATAGGGTTAGGGGTCAGGGGTCAGGGTTTGGAGCACAGGGGTGATAGGGTTAGGGGTCAGGGTTTGGAGCACAGCGGTGATAGGGTTAGGGGTCAGAGTTTGGAGCACAGGGGTGATAGGGTTAGGGGTCAGGGGTCAGGGTTTGGAGCACAGGGGTGATAGGGTCAGGGGTCAGGGGTCAGGGTTTGGAGCACAGGGGTGATGTGTTCTCTTCTATTTGATCCTGTTAATAATCTTGCTGCTGCATTTTGAACCAGTTGAAGCTTTTTAGGGAATATTTAGGACACGCTACAAGTAAGGAGTTACAATAATCTAATCGTGATGTAACAAATGCATGAATTAATTTTTCTGCAGTCGTTTTAGACAGAATATTCCTAATTTTGGCTAATGTTGCGCAGGTGAAAGAAGGCTGTTCTACATGTTTGGTTAATGTGCCCTGACCTCTGACCTCTGACCCTTTGGATGAAAGATCTGGATCAAATAAAACTCCTAAATGTTTAACTGTGTCACTGGGTGTTCCACTTAAGTTGTCTACAGTAACTATGTGGTCAGGTAGGGAGTCTGTGGCATTTTTAGGACCAATTATAACGACTTCAGTTTTTTCAGGGTTCAGTAAAAGATAATTGTCACTCATCCAAGTCTTTATGTCTTGGACACATGTACTTAGTTTATCTATTTGTCTGGTCTGATCAGGTTTAATCGATAAATATAGCTGTGTGTCATCTGCATAACAATGAAAATTAATGCCATGATTTCTAATGATGTTACCTAAAGGGAGCATATATAGTGTAAACAAAATAGGCCCAAGGACTGACCCTTGAGGAACGCCAAAATTAACTCTGGAGGACTGCGATGATTGTTGATTAACGTTAACAAATTGGTAGCGATCAGATAAATATGATTTAAAGCAGCAGAGGGCTGCTCCTCTAATACCTATATCACATTCTAATCTGTGCACTAAGATACTGTGGTCAATGGTGTCAAAGGTTGCACTAAGGTCTAATAACACCAGGACCCATATTAATCCCATGTCAGCGGCTAATAATAAGTCATTAGTAACTTTAACTAACGCTGTTTCAGTGCTATGATGGGCACGAAAGCCAGACTGAAACTGTTCAAATAAACTATTATCCTGCAGGAATTGGCACAGCTGTTTAACTATTACTCGTTCTAAAACCTTTGACAAGAAGGGCAAATTAGATATAGACCTATAATTGTCTATTCAATTCAATTCAAACAACTTTATTAGTCCCTCTAGGGGCAATTCAGTTCAGCAGTTCATCCAATCATGCATTTCATTTTCGCACAGAAAGTTTCAGGGAGACCTCACAGAGACACGAAGCACCATACACATATACAGTACAAGTGCATAGTGAAGATAAAATTAAATTTAAAAAAGTAAAATTTATAATTAAAAAATTAAAAAATAAAAATAAATAAATAAATACATTTTAAAATTAAAATTATTGCACTGTACCCATCACGCACTGAATAATCCAATTTAATAGTGATATTGCACGTTCCATAAGGTAGGATTAAGATTTAAAAGACTGATGGCTGCTGGGACAAACGTCCTGAGGGCATCAGTTTAAATTCCCTGGTTAAAATGTGGTCATGCTGATCAATAATACCTTTGGCCTTATTGATCACCCTCTTGTCCCAAAGGGAACCTAAGTCTTCTTGCCTCACACCAATAATCTTTGAGCAGGTTTTTACAATGCTGTTAAGGCCATTCTTATCTTTCACATTCAAGCCATAAAACCAACAAATGAATGAAAAGGTCACAATGCTTTCAATAAAAGACTTATAAAACAGACATTGAATCTTAGTACAGACCTGGAAAGAACTCAACTTCCTGAGTAAATACGTCCTTTGTTGACATTTTTTTTACTATCGTGTCAGTGTTCACCTCAAATTTGAGTTGGGAGTCAAATGTTGTACCCAAGTATTTGTAGGAGTCAACAATCTCCACCTTTTTGCCATGAATAGAAAGGTCAACTGGCTCAGTGCACTTCTTCCTAAAATCAATGATAAGCTCCTTTGTCAGCATCTAAGGTAAGTTTTTTCAGATTTGGTTTAATAACAGCATATTTAAATGACTGCGGCACATATCCAGTAATTAATGAAGTGTTAATTATATTTAGGACAGTGTTAATAATTAGGGGCAGAATGTCTTTAAAGAGTTTAGTTGGGATTAGATCTAAGAGGCAGGTGATGATTTGGAAGACATGATAATAGTCAGTGGCGTGCCATGGTTTTTTTCCCCAGTAGTGTCCCATGGTTGCGTTTCCAATGAAGTTCCATGGTTGTGTCTCCAGTTGCATCTCCAGTCGCGTCCCATGGTTGCATCTTCAGTATTGTCCCATGGTTGCGTCTCCAGTGGTGTCCCATGGGTTTGTCCCCAGTAGCGTCCCATGGTTGTGTCTCCAGTCGCGTCCCATGGTTGCGTCCTCATTGGCGTGCCACGGTTTTGTCTCCACTGGCGTGCCACGGTTTTGTCTCCAGTGGCGTCCCATGGTTGCGTCTCTAGTGGGGTCCCATGGTTGCGTTTACAGTAGCGTCTCATGGTTGCGTCTCCAGTCACGTCCCATGGTTGCATCTTCAGTATTGTTCCATGGTTGCGTCTCCAGTGGCACCCCATGGGTTTGTTCCCAGTGGTGTCCCTTGTTTGCGTCTCCAGTTGCGTCCCATGGTTGTGTCTCCAGTGGCGTCCCATGGGTTTTTTCCCAGTGGTGTCCTATGGTTGCATCTCCAGTATTGTCCCATTGTTGCGTTTTCAGTGGCATGCCATGGTTTTGTCTTCAGTTTTGTCCCATGGTTGCGTTTCCAGTGGCATCCCATGGTTGTATCTCCAGTGGCATCCCATGGTTGTATCTCCAGTGGCATCCCATGGTTGCGTTTCCAGTGGTGTCTCATGGTTGCGTCTCCAGTGGCATCCCATGGTTGCATTTCCAGTGGCGTCCCATGGTTGCGTCTCCAGTCGCGTCCCATGGTTGCATCATCAGTATTGTCCCATGGCGCCCCATGGGTTTGTTCCCAGTGGTGTCCCTTGTTTGCGTCTCCAGTTGCGTCCCATGGTTGCATCTTCAGTGGCGTTCCATGGTTTTGTCACCAGTAGCGTCCTTTGGTTGCATCTCCAGTGGCGTCCCTTGTTTGTGTCTCCAGTGACGTCTCATGTTTGCGTCTCCAGTGGCGTCTCATGTTTGCGTCTCCAGTGGCGTCCCATGTTTGCGTCTCCGGTGGTGTCCCTCAGAGCTGATCTATTGGCCTCCACACTCACATTCCTGTCTTGTGACCAAAGCGAATGCACCATCGGAGCTGGAAGTCTGTTCAGAATAAAGAGGAATTCCAGAACGTGGTGTTTCATTGTGTGTGTGACATGTTATGACAGCGTTCCACCAAACAGCGCCTGCATCAGGGCAGCAGCGACGTCATCCAGCGCTCATCGCACCATCCGTCATGTGACCGCAGACAGGATGTTTGTTTGTGCGACATGAGCTCAGACGTTCCTCCATCAAACACTGGACAACAGCCAGTCTGGGAACGGGATGGAATCTTCTGGAAAGCTAGAGGATTTTAGGCCAGGATGGATTTGTGGAGCTCTAGATCCATTAGCATGTGACACGCTAAGATAATATATACTTTATAAATCCCCATGGGGGAATTCACGGAAGTCACCGCTCCACACAACAAAAATACAATCATATTACATCAGTACTTAAATGAATAAATAAATACTGGATGTAAATAGCTCTAAGATAAAAAACAATTAAAATAAATTAACATGAAAAAGTTATTAAAATTAGAATTTAAAGAAGCAGAGTTAAATATGGTAAAAAGTCAATAAGCTAAAAAGTGATCTATAAAAGATTGCATATCCTAAAAACACCCCCCCCCCCCAACCTCCCCTTCTATTTAAAGTATTACACAGCCTGATTGCTCGAGGGACAAATGAATTTAAAAATGTTGTGGTAGAGCGCCTCCTGTTGGTGACAGTGCTGCTCTGCTGCTCAAATACCCAGTTCAGGGTGTTGTTGGTGTTGGTTCAGGATGGACCTGAGTCTGAATAGTGTTCACTGTCCTGTCACCTTCTCTACACAGTCCAGCCTCAGTCCCACCACTGATCCCGCCTTCTTAATGGACTTTTTCAGCCGGTGGATGTTCTGTTTAGTGCAGCTGCCCCCCCAGCAGATCACGGCGTAGAAGACCCCCCTGGCCACCACACATTTATAAAACATCTGCAGTCATTTATTGCAGATGTTGAATGATGCCAGTCTATGCAGTAAGTACAGGCCTTCCTGTGGATGTGGTTGGTGTTCAGTGTCCAGTCGAGTTTATTGTCCAGGAATTTGTAGGATGGCACCACCCCAATAGCCTCCCCCTGGATGTAAATAGGGTGTGGTGTAGAGGGGTGGTGCCTGAAGTCCAGCACCATCTCCTTAATTTTTAAGGTGTTTAGGAGCAGCTGGTTCTTCTGGCATCACCCCTCAAAGTCACTCACCAGGGCCCTGTACCCCCCCCCCCGACACATGCCACAACTGCTGTATTGTCAAAATACTTCTGCAAATGGCAGAGCCCTGAGTTGTGCTGGAAATCGGCAGAATACAAGGTGAAGAGGATAGGGGACAATACAGTGCCCTGTGAAGCTCCCGTACTGTTGGTGATGGTGTTGGATATACAGCCGCCAATCCTGACAAATTGTGGTCTGTCCGTCAAATACTCCATTATCTAGGAGGTAAGGGGCGGGTCCATGCATGGTGCATGGTGCATGGTGCATGGTGGCTAACTTTCCACATAGTAGAGAGGGCTGGATGGTATTAAAAGCACTTGAAAAGTCAAAAAAAAGAATTCTCACAGTGCAACCACTAACATTTTATAACTGTGGAAAACAAACTAAAGAAGATAGAAGAGGAAGAAAAGGACAAGAGGAAAAGGAGGAAGCAAAGCAGCTCCAGACTGAGGAAAATAAACCACAGTCACATCCACAGGACATTGACTGGACTAACGAGTTTAATCAGTAATGAATCAGAATCAGCTCCAATGCCTTTGATGCTCCTGATGCTCCTGGTGCTCCGACGCCCCAACGCTCTGACACTCCAACATGTCACCCAAGGTGAATCTGCGTCTTATCGCATCTGTCCATTGACTTTGAATGTAATCTCTGTGATTACGCGTGAATACGCCTGATTGTGGTTCAGTTGGTAGAGTGGGTCGCCCAATGACCAAGAGGTTGGCGGTTCATGTCCCGACTCTGGCTGTCCACATGTCGAAGTGTCCTTGGGCAAGACACTGAACCCTGACTTAGGCCCCCAGTATGACTGACCATAGACTCGAGAAACCTACTGGTGTATGAGTGTGTGTGTGAATGGGTGAATGTGAAGCTAATGTAAAGAGCTTTGAGCAGCGTGAAGGTGGAAAAGAACTATGTAAGTGCAGAACATTTACCATTTACATTGGTGTGGACGTACCGTAATGGCTCCTTATCCCAGGGTTCTCAGACTCCTGTGGACTGTCTGTCCTACTGTGGACTGTTTGACACATTCTGTTCTTTTCTGTCCCATGCTTGGACTCAAATGTTTATTTTTCTATCAACAGGTTCAGGTTGGGGGTAAAAAAACGACCACAGTTCTCCACAAACTTCAGCCTGACACGCCCTACACCATCACTGTGGCTGCCGTCTTCCCCAACACTGTTAGCAAAGACCTGAAAGGACAAGGACGAACCAGTAAGAAGACAAACTAACTATAGTTACTATCAATCAGTATTCAGGTACTATTGTATCCTAGCCATGCTAGTTCCTCCTAGCATCAGTAAATCTAATGTTCTAACGCAGTAGTCTAGTTTCGCTCAATGTAACTTTTGTCTAGATTTCCCTGAAACTGTTAATAAAAACAGTCATGAACAGTAAAACAGTTCACAGTCGTGAACCAAGTTTAATCATTTTTTTAATTTTTTTGCACAGACAGTAATACAAAGAACATTAAAAAGTATTTTAATTTTGTGACCGATGACACTGTTACATTTTAATTGTTTGACGGTGATGACGGATTTAAACAGTGCCGTAGTAGTGTCCGAAAATGTTTTCAATTAAGTTCACTATGTAGTGAACTATATTTATTTCCCTCCATAGGGAGTAGGGAGTGAGTGGGTGATTTTGGAAACTGCCAGAGTGTTTAAACATTGTGGCTGAGAGGGCGGGGTTTGTTGTTGTGACTTAACAGTGTGTGTTTGCATTTCTTCCAGAGCCTCTGGGCGGAGTCAAGAACCTGCAGGTGTTGAACCCCACCATGACCACTCTGAACGTCCGCTGGGAGCCCGCAGAGGGCCGAGTGAGGGAGTACAAGGTCATGTACGCTCCCCGCCGCTGGAGGACCCCAAAATATGGTAGGCCTGGTGGGAGGGACCAAGCCACGCCCATTTCCTGTCATAGGTTTGAAGAGACAAGGTTCCAAACTGACCCGCATTTAGTCACTTTTAATCTGGAATAACATTTAGTCACTTTTAATCTAGAATAATAACATTTAGTTACTTTTAATCTAGAATAATAACATTTAGTCACTTTTTAATCTAGAATAATAACATTTAGTCACTTTTAATCTAGAATATTAACATTTAGTCACTTTTAATCTAGAATATTAACATTTAGTCACTTTTAATCTAGAATAATAACATTTAGTCACTTTTAATCTAGAATATTAACATTTAGTCACTTTTAATCTAGAATATTAACATTTAGTCACTTTTAATCTAGAATAATAACATTTAGTCACTTTTTAATCTAGAATAATAACATTTAGTCACTTTTAATCTAGAATAATAACATTTAGTCACTTTTAATCTAGAATAATAACATTTAGTCACTTTTAATCTAGAATATTAACATTTAGTCACTTTTAATCTAGAATAATAACATTTAGTCACTTTTTAATCTAGAATAATAACATTTAGTCACTTTTAATCTAGAATATTAACATTTAGTCACTTTTAATCTAGAATAATAACATTTAGTCACTTTTAATCTAGAATATTAACATTTAGTCACTTTTAATCTAGAATATTAACATTTAGTCACTTTTAATCTAGAATATTAACATTTAGTCACTTTTAATCTAGAATATTAACATTTAGTCACTTTTAATCTAGAATAATAACATTTAGTCACTTTTTAATCTAGAATAATAACATTTAGTCACTTTTAATCTAGAATATTAACATTTAGTCACTTTTAATCTAGAATATTAACATTTAGTCACTTTTAATCTAGAATAATAACATTTAGTCACTTTTAATCTAGAATATTAACATTTAGTCACTTTTAATCTAGAATATTAACATTTAGTCACTTTTAATCTAGAATATTAACATTTAGTCACTTTTAATCTAGAATAATAACATTTAGTCACTTTTAATCTAGAATAATAACATTTAGTCACTTTTAATCTAGAATATTAACATTTAGTCACTTTTAATCTAGAATATTAACATTTAGTCACTTTTAATCTAGAATAATAACATTTAGTCACTTTTAATCAAGAGTAATAACATTTAGTCACTTTTAATCTAGAATAACATTTAGTTACTTTTAATCTAGAATAATAACATTTAGTCACTTTTTAATCTAGAATAATAACATTTAGTCACTTTTTAATCTAGAATAATAACATTTAGTCACTTTTAATCTAGAATAATAACATTTAGTTACTTTTAATCTAGAATAATAACATTTAGTCACTTTTTAATCTAGAATAATAACATTTAGTCACTTTTAATCTAGAATATTAACATTTAGTCACTTTTAATCTAGAATAATAACATTTAGTCACTTTTTAATCTAGAATAATAACATTTAGTCACTTTTAATCTAGAATATTAACATTTAGTCACTTTTAATCTAGAATAATAACATTTAGTCACTTTTAATCTAGAATATTAACATTTAGTCACTTTTAATCTAGAATATTAACATTTAGTCACTTTTAATCTAGAATAATAACATTTAGTCACTTTTAATCTAGAATATTAACATTTAGTCACTTTTAATCTAGAATATTAACATTTAGTCACTTTTAATCTAGAATATTAACATTTAGTCACTTTTAATCTAGAATAATAACATTTAGTCACTTTTAATCTAGAATAATAACATTTAGTCACTTTTAATCTAGAATATTAACATTTAGTCACTTTTAATCTAGAATATTAACATTTAGTCACTTTTAATCTAGAATAATAACATTTAGTCACTTTTAATCAAGAGTAATAACATTTAGTCACTTTTAATCTAGAATAACATTTAGTTACTTTTAATCTAGAATAATAACATTTAGTCACTTTTTAATCTAGAATAATAACATTTAGTCACTTTTAATCTAGAATATTAACATTTAGTCACTTTTAATCTAGAATATTAACATTTAGTCACTTTTAATCTAGAATAATAACATTTAGTCACTTTTAATCAAGAATAATAACATTTAGTCACTTTTAATCTAGAATATTAACATTTAGTCACTTTTAATCTAGAATAATAACATTTAGTCACTTTTTAATCTAGAATAATAACATTTAGTCACTTTTAATCTAGAATATTAACATTTAGTCACTTTTAATCTAGAATAATAACATTTAGTCACTTTTAATCTAGAATATTAACATTTAGTCACTTTTAATCTAGAATATTAACATTTAGTCACTTTTAATCTAGAATAATAACATTTAGTCACTTTTAATCTAGAATATTAACATTTAGTCACTTTTAATCTAGAATATTAACATTTAGTCACTTTTAATCTAGAATATTAACATTTAGTCACTTTTAATCTAGAATAATAACATTTAGTCACTTTTAATCTAGAATAATAACATTTAGTCACTTTTAATCTAGAATATTAACATTTAGTCACTTTTAATCTAGAATATTAACATTTAGTCACTTTTAATCTAGAATAATAACATTTAGTCACTTTTAATCAAGAGTAATAACATTTAGTCACTTTTAATCTAGAATAACATTTAGTTACTTTTAATCTAGAATAATAACATTTAGTCACTTTTTAATCTAGAATAATAACATTTAGTCACTTTTAATCTAGAATATTAACATTTAGTCACTTTTAATCTAGAATATTAACATTTAGTCACTTTTAATCTAGAATAATAACATTTAGTCACTTTTAATCTAGAATATTAACATTTAGTCACTTTTAATCTAGAATATTAACATTTAGTCACTTTTAATCTAGAATAATAACATTTAGTCACTTTTAATCTAGAATAACATTTAGTTACTTTTAATCTAGAATAATAACATTTAGTCACTTTTTAATCTAGAATAATAACATTTAGTCACTTTTAATCTAGAATAATAACATTTAGTCACTTTTTAATCTAGAATAATAACATTTAGTCACTTTTAATCTAGAATATTAACATTTAGTCACTTTTAATCAAGAGTAATAACATTTAGTCACTTTTTAATCTAGAATAATAACATTTAGTCACTTTTAATCTAGAATAACATTTAGTTACTTTTAATCTAGAATAATAACATTTAGTCACTTTTAATCTAGAATAACATTTAGTTACTTTTAATCTAGAATAATAACATTTAGTCACTTTTTAATCTAGAATAATAACATTTAGTCACTTTTTAATCTAGAATAATAACATTTAGTCACTTTTAATCTAGAATATTAACATTTAGTCACTTTTAATCTAGCATCTTAACATTTAGTCACAAAAAAAAGTAAATAAATAATACTACTACGAATACTAATAATAATAATACTAATAATAATAATAATAATAATAATTATTATTATTATTATTATTATTATTATTATTATTATTATTATTATTATTATTATTATTATTATTATTATTATTATTATTATTATTATTATTATATTGAAATAACCAACAACAAAATCTGGAATCAAGCAAATAAAAAAATCCACCAGTCAGAAAAATAAAAATAATTTTTCACTTCTTCTGTGTCAAACGTTCATCTGGAATTCAAGATTTATTTATTTAGCTAATTTCATTATATATATATATATATATATATATATATATATATATATATATATATATATATATATATATATATATATATATATATATGTATATATGTATATTTTTATATATATATATATATATATATATATATATATATATATATATATATATATATATATGTATATTTATATCTGTATATTTATTTCTTTTTTTTCATCCTTCTGTCTCAAAAGACAATGGAGTCACACCGTGGATCAGTTCATAGCGAGGTGACAGTGCCGGGTGTGGCTAAAGAGTCCAATTCTGGAATTGCAGACTTTGTTGCAGTTATCACAGATGAATTCCTTGCCTGGCTGCATGGGGGCTGGTGCTGGCCTCTTCTGCCTGCGTTGTCTTCTCTCCTCCCACTTTTCCTCTCTCCTCTTCTCACTGATTTGGACGCTGGTCTCAACAGCATGTCTCCAGCTGTTGCAATCAATGGCCACTGCCTCCCAGCCTGTTTGATCGATGGCTTCATTTCACGTTTGAGGATGTCCTTGTAATGGACGACGGGTATTCCCGCAGGTCTAGAGCCAGTGGGAAGCTCTCCGTACAGCACGTCCTTTGGTATTCGGCAGTCGTTCATTCAACTACCATGACCCAGCCATCTCAATTGCCTCTGACTGAGCAAGGCAAACATGCTGAGCATTCCCACCTGTGCCAGAACAGCTTCTTTGGAGAGATGGTCTTGCCAGCTAATGCCCAGTATTTTTCTGAGGGTTAGGGTTCTGACACAGTGCATGTGGAAGGCATTGACTTAACGCTCTTGGCGGGAGTACAGGGTTCAGGTTTTGCTGCTGTACAGCAGCGTGCTGAGTATACAAGCCTTGTATACTGCTACCTTGGTGTTGGTAGTCATCATGCCGTTGTCCCATATGTGTTTTCCAAGGCAAGCCATTGCTGTTGCTGCTTTGCCAATGCAATTGTTTAGCTCTGCCTCCAGGGACAGATTGCTCCAGATGGTGGAGCCTAGATAAGTAAATATAGCCACCACCCCAAGGATGTAGTCATCAATGGAGTTTCTGGGGATGCTGCAAGCATCTTCTTGATGCTGATGGTGAGAACAAACTTGTTGCATGAATGAGCAAAGCAGTCGATGAGTCACTGTAAGGCCTGCTCTGTGTGTGCAGTCATCTTCGGTAAACAGCATCTCTCTAATCAGGACTTTGCGTACCTTTATTTTTGCGCAGAGACATGTGAGGTTGAAGAGATATCCGTCACTTCTGGTGTGGAGGTACACTCCGTCACCTGACTGGTCGAAGGCAAAAGACAGCAACAGGGAGAAAAAGACACCAAAAAGTGTAGGAGCAAGTACACATCTTTGTTTGTTTGTTTGCCTCTTCTATGGAGTCAGTGAAGTGCTAACACAGATCTGGCATTTCTGTCCTAGCTTTGTTGATACGTGGACGCCCTGTCTGTTTGGAATGGAAAAGCCGTTTGGGCTGAAGGCGCACTTTGCTGCAGACCAGTAATTGGTCAGTGTTGCAGTTGGCGCTGCGGGTTACGAGGGTATAATTCAGTGAGGGTCTTCTGGTAATGACGAGATCCAGCTGGTGTGAGCGGTGTGATCTGGGATGACACCAGGATACTCTGTTTTGAGGTTTGGTGGCAAAAAATGTGTTGGTTGCACAGAGGTCGTGCTAGGAGCACATCTCAAGAACCATGACCATTCTCGCTGAGTTTTCCGATGCCAAAGTGGCCACTGCTACGAGGCCAGGATTCCTGATCTGCTCCAACTTCAGCGTTGAAGTCCCCAAGCAGGTATAGTTGTTCTGTGGTTGGGATGTCTCTGATGGTAGTCTCAGGTTTCTCATAAAACTCATCCTTGGCCTCAGCTGTAGAGCTAAGTGTGGGAACATAGATGCTCAAGATGTTAATTGGACTAGAAGAAGTTGAGTCAATGAGAGAGTATTCGGGGTGTCCCCTTTGATGGTGGTTCCACTGAAGGAAGTAAAGGGTTTTTTGACTGCGAAACTTACACCATGCATGCGTGGTACTTCTGGCTCATTTCCCTGCCAGAAGAATGGGTGCCGTTTCATGGTAGTCTGGTCTCCTTTAAGGCAGTAATGTCAATGTTGAGCCTAGTCAGCTCACGATTGATGATGGTTGTTTTCCTCTAGTCACCAATCTGTTGGAAGTCATCGGAGAGTCAAGGGCACATTGTCCTGACGTTCCAGCTTGCTAGGCCCAAGATGGATGGTTTCTTTTCCTTTATAATCTTGGGTAATGGATTTCCATCTGTCTTTCATGTTAGTGAGACACTAACTTCCAGGTACCCTCTGGAGCGACAGACGTTGGCGGACTGACACCTTATTGACTGAGGACTGCCCAGCTTGAGGCAGGCGGTAGTTGGACAGTAGGACTACAATGGTCCCGTTCTTCCTGTACACCAATTTGGAAGGTCTTATAACCCATAGACTGACAACTTCCGATTTGTGTCCCCACTTTGCAGTGGGGCTGGAGTATCCTCTCCAGGGCATGAACCCTGGGCCAGAATGTGAGGATCCTGAGTGGCCCAATTGTCAGGATCCTCCTCTCAGTCTTGCTGACAGGATCCAAAGAGATGCAAAACATGACGTTTGGCATCAGTGTGGCTGCAGGGGATGGCGGAACGGTGTTTTTTCTTGCATTCTTGTAGCACTGAACCACCTGTGGGTCCCCACTCTGGATTTGAAGGTTTACTCCTATTACCTCACGTAATTGGGTTTAGCCCATCATCTGAGATGGTTTATATATATATATATATATATATATATATATATATATATATATATATATATATATATATATATATATATATATATATATATATATATATATATATATATATATATATATATATAGAGAGAGAGAGAGAGAGAGAGAGATAATTTCTTTTGCTTAATTCAAGATATTTTTTTGTTTGAATCAATATTTTCTGTCTAATTCAATATGTTTTTTTTGGGTTTAATTAAATATTTTATTTTGCATAATTCAAGTTAAATTGATCTGATCAGATTAGTTTAATGAGATTAGTGCCAGATCTATTGTCTATAAATCAGTCCTTATTGTGTGACTCAACAGTTCATCTAGAGTTGATCCTGTCTGAATTTAATCTGATCACATGTTTAAACTATTGATTTAATCTGATCACATGTTTAAACTATAGATTTAATCTGATCACATGTTTAAACTATAGATTTAATCTGATCACATGTTTAAAACTATTGATTTAATCTGATCATATGTTTAAACTACAGATTTAATCTGATCACATGTTTAAACTATTGATTTAATCTGATCACATGTTTAAACTATAGATTTAATCTGATCACATGTTTAAACTATAGATTTAATCTGATCACATTTTTAAACTATTGATTTAATCTGATCACATGTTTAAACTATTGATTTAATCTGATCACATGTTTAAACTATAGATTTAATCTGATCACATGTTTAAACTATAGATTTAATCTGATCACATGTTTAAACTATTGATTTAATCTGATCACATGTTTAAACTATTGATTTAATCTGATCACATGTTTAAACTATAGATTTAATCTGATCACATGTTTAAACTATTGATTTAATCTGATCACATGTTTAAACTATTGATTTAATCTGATCACATGTTTAAACTACAGATTTAATCTGATCACGTTTAAACTATAGATTTAATCTGATCATATGTTTAAACTATTGATTTAATCTGATCACAAAAATTTTAATTTGTTTTAAGAGATCACCTGAGATTTAAAAAATTCTAAAATCCTAAATCGATCGATTTAAAAGCCGTTTCTAACTGACGCTTTGCGAAAACGTGGTGAAATGACACATCACAACTTTTTGAAGTGGATCCAATGTTAAACTCCACAATGCAGGTTTTTCATAAAAAAACAACTGGAGTGTGAGACGAGAAAGAAGCAGTGGTTTAGTTCCACTGAAGGAAAGAAGAAGAAGAAGGAAGTGTTGGACGGGTCATCGCATCAGCGCCATCGCATCAGCGCCATCGCATCAGCGCCATCGCCTCAGCGCCATCGCATCTGCGCCATCGCATCAGCGCCATCGCCTCAGCGCCATCGCATCAGTGTCATCGCATCAGCGTCATCGCATCAGCGCCATCGCATCAGTGTCATCGCATCAGCGCCATCGCATCAGTGTCATCGCATCAGTGTCATCGCATCAGCGCCATCGCCTCAGCGCCATCGCATCTGCGCCATCGCATCAGCGCCATCGCCTCAGTGCCATCGCATCTGCGCCATCGCATCAGCGCCATCGCATCAGCGCCATCGCATCTGCGTCATCGCATCAGTGTCATCGCATCAGCGCCATCGCATCTGCGTCATCGCATCAGCGCCATCGCATCAGCGCCATCGCATCAGCGCCATCGCCTCAGCGCCATCGCATCTGCGCCATCGCATCAGCGCCATCGCATCAGCGCCATCGCATCTGCGTCATCGCATCAGTGTCATCGCATCAGCGCCATCGCATCTGCGTCATCGCATCAGCGCCATCGCATCAGCGCCATCGCATCTGCGTCATCGCATCTGCGTCATCGCATCTGCGTCATCGCATCAGCGTCATCGCATCAGCGTCATCGCCTCAGCACCATCGCATCAGTGTCATCGCATCAGCGCCATCGCATCAGCGCCATCGCATCAGTGTCATCGCATCAGCGCCATCGCATCAGCGCCATCGCATCAGTGTCATCGCATCAGCGCCATCGCATCAGCGCCATCGCATCAGCGTCATCGCATCAGCGTCATCGCATCAGCGTCATCGCATCAGTGTCATCGCATCATTGTCATCGCATCAGCGTCATCGCATCAGCGCCATCGCATCAGCGCCATCGCATCTGCGTCATCGCATCAGTGTCATCGCATCAGCGCCATCGCATCTGCGTCATCGCATCAGCGCCATCGCATCAGCGCCATCGCATCAGCGCCATCGCCTCAGCGCCATCGCATCTGCGCCATCGCATCAGCGCCATCGCATCAGCGCCATCGCATCTGCGTCATCGCATCAGTGTCATCGCATCAGCGCCATCGCATCAGCGCCATCGCATCAGCGCCATCGCATCAGCGCCATCACATCTGCGTCATCGCATCTGCGTCATCGCATCTGCGTCATCGCATCAGCGTCATCGCATCAGCGTCATCGCCTCAGCACCATCGCATCAGTGTCATCGCATCAGCGCCATCGCATCAGCGCCATCGCATCAGTGTCATCGCATCAGCGCCATCGCATCAGCGCCATCGCATCAGCGTCATCGCATCAGCGCCATCGCATCAGCGCCATCGCATCAGCGTCATCGCATCAGCGTCATCGCATCAGCGTCATCGCATCAGTGTCATCGCATCAGCGTCATCGCATCAGCGCCATCGCATCTGCGTCATCGCATCAGCGCCAGCGCCATCGCTAGCGCTCACTCATCCACTAGTTTTGACGAGTGTGGAACAGTCGGAGGTTTGTCTAACCCGTCTTCTACTAACCATAGACATCTGCGTCATCATATCAGCGCCATCGCATCTGCGCCATCGCATCAGCGCCATCGCATCAGCGCCATCGCATCAGCGCCATCGCATCAGCGCCATCGCATCAGTGTCATCGCCATCGCTAGCGCTCACTCATCCACTAGTTTTGACGAGTGTGGAACAGTCGGAGGTTTGTCTAACCCGTCTTCTACTAACCATAGACAATATTTTAACACCATGCCTCAGAGATGTTTGACTCCAGGCCAAGTTTCAGCAGAAACTCTAGATCTGCCCGAATATTTTTGTGTGAAAAACCTGGTAAAATGCTTGGTGTGAAACGGCTTTAAGTCTCTGATTGAAGTTTAGATGAGTCAAATGAAAGTCATGTGGGGCTTTTCAAAGCATAACATGATACCACTACTGATATGTTTATTGGCATCGTTAGCTTTAGCTTTAGTATTTTGACATTTTCTGCTAATATGAAACTGCAGCTTTAGTCTTTAAATCTACCAAAGCTTGAATAAACATGTCGTCCTTTACACACTGTGTCATTGTTTGTGTTGGAAGCAGCTCATAGAAGGTATTTTTGGCGTGAATTTCCAGGATGTGGTGTCAGGAGGTAACATTAGCACCGTCCTTAAACAACTGACCCCTGGCACCGTCTACAACGTTTCACTGGTGCCTGTTTACGAGGAAGGAGATGGACTGAGCATGTCTGAAAACGGAAAGACAAGTAAGACCTCCCAACACTTCTGCACGCATTTACTGCAACATTTAAAACATGTAATAAATAAATACTGTATTTTCTGGACTATAAAGTGCATTTTAAAAAAACCCAGAATTTTCCACAGTGTGACTTTATATATGGATTCATTCTGGTTAGGGTTTGTGACTGAAATTTAGACTTTTTATTTCACAATTTTTTTTTTATTTCATAATTTTTCTCTTAAAATTGTGCATTTTTTGTCTCATATTTATAACTTTTTTTTTTTAAATAATCTCATGATGGCTTTTATCTCAATTGTGACTTCTTTTTTTCTGTCCACAGCCACTAAACTCAGTAACTGTGACCTGATCAAACACATTATTTACACACTAACTCACTTTTAAAGGATTTATTTTAGATCCTTTTTTTTTAGTTTACACATACGCAGCTGTACTTCTACTGTACTACAGAATGGTAGAAGTTTTAACACCTCTGATAAAAATAGACCAATACCAGACACCAAAGACAAGATTGTTAACATCAGCGACTTAAACAGCTGATTTTTAATTGGTCCAGAGCCTCTGGGCGGAGTCAACAACCTACAGGTGTTGAACCCCACCATGACCACCCTGGACGTCCAATGGGAGCCGGCCGAGGGTCACGTGACAGAGTACAGACTGGTCTACGTTCCTGCTGCTGGAGGAGATGAAACCATGGTAAGTAGACCTTCTACCTGTCAATCAAATGTTTAACTCCTCCCCCTGAGGTTCATGTGACTCTGCTCCATCTGCAATATGTACTTTATTTACAACCTATGGGTAGGTTATTTTTACAGAAAAATTATTTAATTTGTCAACAAAATGGAATAGAACACACTGAAAGCTGACTAAAAGTGTCTGAATTAAATAAATAAATACATGATTAGATAAGGAATTAAATATGTCATTAATTAATTTAAATATGAATTAAATAGATACATTTGTTATTAAATGTGTGGTTAATTTATTAAAATAGCAGTTAATTTGAACTTAATAAAGTCATATATTTAATTGTATTTGTCAGTAAAAACCATTGACTGTTTTAAACAAACACACACATGAATAAAAGTGAACACCGTCGCTTTAAGGGAAACAATAAAAAATTAAAACTGAAAACAGTCTCAAAGGTCTTCGCTGTCCCTTGCAACCACCGACCGCCGTCCATATCCACTGACCGCCAACAACAGCCAACAGCGAGAAGACATCGTACCGTGGGCGGGATGCAATATTCTGCCAGAAACGCATGCTTTTGTATAAACATGTAGAGTACGCTATAGAGTGACATATTTAAAATGTTGTGTGTTGAATGTGTATAGAACTGTGGAATTGCAGCCAAATTGGTGTTCGTATGTCCGAGCTGAAGCAATTTATGTCGTGGTAAGTTTTCCCCATGTTGAGCTCATTTGACCCAACGGCCTAGGAGGAGTTTGTTAAAATCCAATGACAGCGAAAATCCATGATTTAACATGTTTGAAATTTCAGTGCAAGATGGCGGACCTCCTTTTCGGTTTATGGGTGTGGCCATCATTAGGTTTTTTTTGTTCATCATCATATGATGAACATGTGTACCAATTTTCATCACTAGGGCGTGATCTGGCCTAATACAAACTATTGTCACTTTTCTGGGGGGCGCTGTAGACACATTTTATGAAACCTATAAATACTCGCAAGTTTTCACACTTCTGAAGTGTGTGCAAAATTTGGTGAGTTTTCGTGCATGTTCAGGGGGTCAAATTAGAGGTCAAAGGGTAGACTCCCTTGCACCGGCCGTGGTCCGTGGAGAAGGGCAAATTAAAAACAATCAAATATTCATTCATTCACTGAACTTAATTTGAGCAGTTCATCTAAAACAGAACAACACAAACAAAGAACAAAATTAAATGTTGTTCATATCATCATATTTGACCAAATATGATGAAATTTGATTGATTTCTTCCTTATTCGTCATCTTGTTCAGACCAAATGTCAAGAACTGGTGACAGTAGACTGTGAAAAGCACAAATGTGTAAACACACAAATGTAAAATGTTGTCAGAGCAGAAGTAGTGAATGGGTCCAGTTCATCCTGTTATCTGTCAAACATTAGAGTGACGTTAGAGTGTGAACAAACAAACAAACAAACGCTACCAATCAACATAGTAACAATGTACCAAATATTTCAGGATGATCACTTAAAGGATTCCACTAAAACAACAAATACTCCAGGAAAACAGAGATACTTAAAAAATCTCACTTTTCTACTTTTGTCCTTTTTAAATCTAATGGTTCACCCAGCGTTACCGTGGTGACGGCTCACCCAGCGTTACCGTGGTGACGGCTCACCCAGCGTTACCGTGGTGACGGCTCACCCAGACTTACCAACACATGTTCCTTTAACAGTGGTTCATCACCTCCACTGGCTGCATACTGCATTCACACTAAACAATGAGAGGAACCAGGGACCCACGGTGTC
>CM035805.1:1180019-1187519 GCA_020466265.1 Siphamia tubifer
AGGTGGGGACTCCTATATTGTTTACTGTCCTAATTCCCATGGGGACAAAGGAGTTTTTAAAAATGTTCTTATTTGCAGTAGTCCCTCTCAAACGGGGTTAAGAGGTCACATGGTTTGTAGTGGGATGGGTCTTCTATAGGTTTAAAGTCACGTCTTCATAGTTTTTGGGACTGTCCTTTTATAGCATGGTTCCCATTAAATGATAGGAAGCTTTCAACAAAGTTTTTATTAGGGATGTCCCGATATGACTTTTTCACTTCCGATACGATACCGAAATTTTAGCCTTGAGTATTGGCCGTTACCGATATCAATACGATACGATATAGGCACGAATCATACATATATTTTTATTGATGTGTAATGTTAGTAAAGGTTTAATAAAGTGATGTTATTGTTACTGTTGTTGTAGTGATAGAACAGTAACTATAAGAAAAACTGACCCATTTATTATGAACTAATTAGTTACATAAATTTTAACTTTCAAAATAAGAGTATTACCTCAACAAATCCAACAAAAACTAAATATTATATTTAAAGTGTAAAATAACCACTGGTTACCAACATCATTATACAATTGAATAGAATAAATTAAAATTTAAAGTGCAAACAATTCAAGTTCACTCCAGTTATTTTTTTTTTACTGTCAGCATATGTTAGAAACACCTGTGGGCGGGGCCAGCGTAGGTTGCTGAAGTGAGGTTTGTTGCTTCGCCTTGTTGCTCTCACTAAAATCCTCATGTTCTTTTTTGTGGTGTTTTTTCAAACGTGTGATGAGGTTCCTTGTATTGAACCTTCCTGGTTCTGTCCGTCCACACAGCCAACATCACTACACCTTGCTGCAGACACACACGTTGTTGTTGTTGTGAGACGCTCTTCTTCTGCTGCTGCACTAATGTAAATTAAGGGGCATTACTGCCACTTATTGTGTTAGAGTGGGAACAAACCAGAGTCACTTATTATAGAAGTGCTGGAGCGGTAAATGGATAGCTTATATCGGAGCGTTTATATCGGAGTTTTTAGATTCAGTCAGATAAAATCCGATATTCACTTTTTTGGCCGATATCGGATCGGGACATCCCTGGTTTTTATAAATATCCTTGTTTACATTAAAGTGCTTTAGTCCACATTTTGAGCACTTTTTAAAAATAAAATCTGTGTTTACGGTCTCTAAAAGTTCCCAGATATTTAAAATCATTCACCACAGTCTGTCCCTTAATGATTATTGGAAATAAAACATTCCTATCATTTGGAATGACACCTTCTTTTGTCTCATTTCCATCCATTCATGTTCTCTTTCCTTATCACGCTGTCGCACTAGGCCAACTACAGCCATGTCATCAGCGTATTTAAATAAACTCAAATGTTGTTCTTGAAATTTAAATTTGTTTATGTATGTAGAGAACCGTAAGGGACATAAAACAGTGCCCTGTGGTACCCCACTATTCAAAACAGTGGTGTCAGACTTTTCCCCAGAATAACCTGTTGAGGGCGGTCAGACAAAAAAGACAGACAGACAGTTAAACCCGCATAATTTAACAAATCTCTGATTGGTGAAGTTAATACTTGTCTCCGCCCCCTTTCCGTCTCACCACAGTCAGTTCCAGCGTCAACAGCTGAATGTTAAATTAAAACCATTGAAAGTGTTTGCAGCAGTGGGTGATGTCACTGGATGGGTTTATGTCAGACACTTGAAAGGCTTTAAACATGTGTTCCTGGTCCGGGAATGTGCTCTGGACTTTCCTTGAACATAATTGGAACACCATGGACTGTCTTTTCTTCCTTTTCTCTTGTTTGTCTTTTTCCAGGGGGTGATGAAAACTTATTGTCTTTGTTTACGTCTCTGCCCCGCCGGCTTTGATAGCTTTTCATCGTTCAGATCATTCAGACGTCTCATTTAAGCGGACGTTGCGTAACCGCCATTTAACTATTACAACCTGGAAAACTCACACACATCAAAACAACATTTGAACAATTAATTAGTGCAGCAGTCAGATGTAACTCTACCAGCCTGAGTCACTGCTCAACACTGCTGCATGTGCACACAATTAACTCTGCTGCATGTTTACAACACTGGCTTTGACTGCCCCAAACCCCCAAAAACCCCCAAAACACAGCCCCACCCCCCCACAAATCCCCCAAACCCTCCCAACACTCCAACCCCCCCAAACCCTCCCCCTTTCGCCTCAGTGTGCTAAACACATGTCCACCTTTTGATCTTTTCAAGGGCAGGGAGAGTTCCTACATGTGGAAATATTACAACTGGGTCAAATACTGGGTGCATTTGGAGAGAGCACATGACTGTGTTACCTGACTGTTGCTACGACAACCAGACTGTTGCTACGACAACCAGACTGTCGCCACAACAACCACACTATCGCCACGACAACCAGACTGTTAGGTGTACTTTCCACAAACCACGAAAATTAATTAAAAAATCTGCAAAATGTAGAAAAATAAACAGTATTCAACAAGATGACAAAAATGCATAATAAACCAACAAAAAACACCAAACAAAAGTGAAGGAAAATGTAAAAAATGTAACCAAAATGTGATTAACAACTGATACAAAATAATCCTGAGTACATGTGTAGTAGTACGAGTCCAGATCAAATAAAGCACAACATTTATTAAAAAATAAACTTTTACTGCTTTAACCCTTTAACTGCTCACACATGAGTCCTGCTGCAAATCTGCAACTGGGTCAACTTCTACAAACTTTTCAAAAATGTCACTTTATCTGATAAATTGAACTTTTTATATCACAACTTTGACCTTTTCTCTTCAAATGATGCCTTTTTATCTCATATCAGTTAATGTTTTAAACCTCATAATGACTTTTATGTCCATATTCACTAAACTGAGTAACTGTGACCTGATCTAACACATAATCTTCACACTATCTCACTTTTAAAGGATTTATTTTAAATACTTTTTGAAAATTTTCATTTTTTTTCTTAAATCAGTATTATTTCACTCATAGCAAAACAAAATCTGGTTTTATTTTTACTTTATTATAACTGAGAAATGTTCCTTTTTTTTTTTTACTTCAGTAAAACAGTATAATTTTTTCATACCAGTAGCTGTACTTGTACTGTAGTACAGAATGTCAGTGTATATAAAGTGTGTGTTTGTGTCCAGAACTGGTCCACCCTCAGAACTTGACCTTCTCAGAGGTTGGATCCAGAAGCTTCAGAACCTCCTGGCAGATCAACACCCCCAACTTGGACTCGTTTTTGGTCAAATTTAAGCGGGCCGACGACGCCAACGGCCATTACGTGTCCATGTCAGTGCCGGGCGAAGCGCGCACGGCCCTCCTCCCCCACCTCACCCCTCTCACCCGCTACGAAGTCAAAGTTCACGCTCACTACCAAAAAGGGGAGAGTTTACCTGTGAGCGGTTACCAGACCACTTTAGAAGGTTTGTTCTTTGTTTTTTTGACTGTTTTCATGGTTTCATTTGTGTTTTTACTGGACTTGAATAAATCGTGGTGTTCTGGAGGTCCAACATCACCAAAAATGTCTTTTCATAATGATCAAATATACGTCCTTTTCATTCCTGGATACTCAGTTTAGCATTTAGCTTCTTTTTACTCTCACTGTTGATGTACAAAAAAATCAGTAAACTGAACAAAAATGACCAAAAATATGAATGAAAATGAACAAAAATGACCAAAAATATGAATGAAAATGAACAAAAATGACCAATGATATTCAGTTAACTGAACAAAAATGAACAAAATATTCATTAAAATGAACAAAATATTCATTAAAATGAAGAAAAAGACACATCCCAAGTCTCCCGGAAGTTTCCGGGAGTCTCCCTGATATCGATAGTGGCTCATTGATGGCCGCGAGTCAGATAAAATATTCTGGATTTTGGATTATGATGACTTCAATTACATTGTGCAGTCACGAGAGAGAGAGAGAGAGAGAGAGAGAGAGAGAGAGAGAGAAAGCAAGGGGGGGGGGGGGGCTGTTGGGTAATGGTGGAACCTGTGCATCCATTCAAAGACTGCAGTCGCACCAGCCACTCCAACACTTTCAAGTGCTCTTTTATTCCAGACTTTATGGTAAAGGCTGCTTCAGTCTGATATTTGACACACGTGCACCTTCTCCATAAGCACCAGCCACTGTCCGCTCAGCCCTACCCCACTGGAGAGGCTTCAGTAGCGGACACACACTGCCACGCTGTCGGGGAGTTTAGGGACTGTCGCAAAATAAATCGACCGGCAAGGCTAAAAAAAACGAAAAAAAAACTTTTCTCTATTAAATCAATTGTATATTAATCTCAAATGTGTAAATAAATATACAAATGAATAAATCAATACATAAATAAATGAATAATTAATAAGTATTCATTTTCTAGCAAATGCAGCAAATTACAGGTTTTTGGCCAATATGTGGGTCATGTGGGTCATGTGACCTGTAGACTCCAATAGGCCTTTAAATCATAGCCCTGGTCTGGGCACAAAACACACTTCATACATTTAATTTCTATCACTTCATTGATCTTCTAGCAATTTTTTACTCACGAATTGCAGGTTTTTGTTCAATAGTTCAGAAAGGGGGGATTGTTCGAAAAGGGGGTGGGGGGGTTGGAAGGGTCGATAAGCATCTCCCTAAAAATAGTTTTTGGAACTTGGAATGTCTGGAAAAATTACCAAAATATTCAGTAAAATGAACAAAAATGAACAAAAATATTGATTATAATGAACAAAAATATTGATTATAATGAACAAAAATATTGATTATAATGAACAAAAATATTGATTATAATGAACAAAAATATTGATTATAATGAACAAAAATATTGATTATAATGAACAAAAATATTGATTATAATGAACAAAAATATTGATTATAATGAACAAAAATATTGATTAAAATGACCAAAAATATTGATTAAAATGATCAAAATATTCAGTAAAATGAAGTATAACAGAAAACCCAGTGCAGATAGAGATGTAGTCACTGTTATTGATAGATGGCTTCAAAATGACATTGTGACCTTTGACCTTGAATGACCTTGAAAGGTCAAACTTTAGGTCAGTTGATTTTAAATAGTCCTAACTCCAAAAAGAGTGGGTATAAATACTCTGTTACTATTGTTGAGATAGGAAACTATATGTAGGCTTGAAAAATATGGTGCCAGATAACTGGATACTCATGAGTATTTGTCAAAAACTACAAGTACGACTTCGAAAACTACAATTAGGTCTGCCAGCTAACCTAGGACTTCCCAGCAGTAACATAACTGTCAGAACACGCCATGGGTTCTTCCACAGACATACAGTAAGTGATGGACAAAAGAAACATCGATCAGGACCTGAGGAAAGTCGTACTTGTAGTTTTTGACAAATACTTACAGGTATCCAATCTGTGGACATAAATATATTAACAGTTATCTGACACTATAGAAGACATCCTGACCTTTGACCTTGACCAACCATGAAAAGACAAAGTCCTAGGGTGATGTTTTCAGTGACAGGGCCAGGGTTTGTTGTAGCTAGCTCTACTTGTTGAACCTGCTCCATTTGTTCCAGAACCGGGTTCTGTTGGTAACCTTGGAGTTTCTGAAGAGACGCCCCACAGTTTCAGAGTGTCATGGCAGCCCGCTCCAGGAGCCGTCACTGGATACACATTATCCTACCGTCCCCTGGGTGACCCGTCCTCCAGGATGGAGACCACCACTGTAGGTCCACAGACCACCCTGGTCCTGCAGCAGCTTCAGCCTCAGACCACCTACCGGGTCACCGTTACCCCCCAGTACCAGACCAACCAGGGCCTGCCCCTCCAGACGGACGGAACCACCAAAGCTGGTGAGTACCCAGTCTAACCCACACTAACAGAACAGGGTACTGTGGCAGGTACAGGCTGTCAAACACATGGAGCATGGACCAAAACTGGCCGGATGAAGGCTCCATTCTGGTCCATGCAAGGAAAGTGTCACTGAAAATAGAATGGAATAGAATAGACTAGTTTGGTTCATTTAAAGGGTTCTGGTATGGTTCTGTTTGGTTCATTTAAATGGTTCTGGTATTGTTCTGTTTGGTTCATTTAAAGGGTTCTGGTATGGTTCTGTTTGGTTCATTTAAATGGTTCTGGTATGGTTCTGTTTGGTTCATTTAAAGGGTTCTGGTATGGTTCTGTTTGGTTCATTTAAAGGGTTCTGGTATGGTTCTGTTTGGTTCATTTAAATGGTTCTGGTATGGTTCTGTTTGGTTCATTTAAAGGGTTCTGGTATGGTTCTGTTTGGTTCATTTAAATGGTTCTGGTATTGTTCTGTTTGGTTCATTTAAAGGGTTCTGGTATGGTTCTGTTTGGTTCATTTAAATGGTTCTGGTATGGTTCTGTTTGGTTCATTTAAATGGTTCTGGTATGGTTCTGTTTGGTTCATTTAACTTTTATCAGTTGTCCCAGGTGAAGGTGTTTTCAGATGTTTTTATTATCAGACAGTTTGTTGAAACACCATGTGAATGTGTGTTTTTATTCTTGACATGGTTTTAGGAGAACCACTGAGGGTGTGGGATCTACATTAGGCCCACTGCTGTTTTATATTTGTCTGATGTCATGGACTCATTTCTTCCGGCTGCTTTAACTGATGATGTTTTTGGGACAAACTGGGAAGCATATTGTTCTGTCTCAAACTGTTTTAGTCATGATTAACATTACTGCCTTACAAGTGTGTACCAGTGTGTACCAGTAGCAGTGTGTACCAGTAGCAGTGTGTACCAGTACCAGTGTGTACCAGTACCAGTGTGTACCAGTAGCAGTGTGTACCAGTACCAGTGTGTACCAGTACCAGTGTGTACCAGTACCAGTGTGTACCAGTAGCAGTGTGTACCAGTAGCAGTGTGTACCAGTACCAGTGTGTACCAGTACCAGTGTGTACCAGTGTGTACCAGTGTGTACCAGTACCACTGGGTACCCAGTGGAAAGGAAGAAATATCTGCTGTGGAATCTGTTTGTCAGTGTTTGTGGACTGAGTCACTTCTATTAAAGCTATTAAAGCTCCTCCCATTTTCTGTGAGTAAGGGACTTTCCCCATTGCCATGGAAACCAGCCTGTAGTTACACACGCAGACGCACACAGAGAGCTGACTGGAGTAAAGCCTGTCTGAATGTCAAATGGGGATGTGATGAGATCGCGAGATCTCGTCTCATGAGATCTCGCGAGATGTGATTTGGTGAGATTTCTCATCGTGTTAAAATTCTGTCTCGCAAGATTTATTATCCAGCAGGAGTCAAACTGATGTCAGAAAACAGTATTGAAGACGCCTCCCCCACTTTAAATAGTTTGTTTGGCAGCATTTTGGGTTCTGACAGAAATGATAAATGACAAGAGAGTGAGTGATAAGATACTGACGATATACAGACTGAGACACATGAACACAGAGAGCCAACTCTCTGTGTGTGAAGCACACCTATGGTTAGCCAATATGGTTAGCTATGGTTAGCCAATATGGTTAGCTATGGTTAGCCAATATGGTTAGCTATGGTTA
>CM035805.1:1195019-1272519 GCA_020466265.1 Siphamia tubifer
AGGTCTTCCTCTCAGGTCTTCCTCTCAGGTCTTCCTCTAAGGTCTTCCTCTAAGGTCTTCCTCTCAGGTCTTCCTCTAAGGTCTTCCTCTCAGGTCTTCCTCTAAGGTCGTCCTCTCGGGTCTTCCTCTCGGGTCTTCCTCTCGGGTCTTCCTCTCGGGTCTTCCTCTCGGGTCTTCCTCTCGGGTCTTCCTCTAAGGTCTTCCTCTAAGGTCTTCCTCTCAGGTCTTCCTCTCAGGTCTTCCTCTCAGGTCTTCCTCTCAGGTCTTCCTCTCAGGTCTTCCTCTCAGGTCTTCCTCTCAGGTCTTCCTCTCAGGTCTTCCTCTAAGGTCTTCCTCTCAGGTCTTCCTCTAAGGTCTTCCTCTAAGGTCTTCCTCTCAGGTCTTCCTCTAAGGTCTTCCTCTAAGGTCTTCCTCTCGGGTCTTCCTCTAAGGTCTTCCTCTAAGGTCTTCCTCTCAGGTCTTCCTCTAAGGTCTTCCTCTAAGGTCTTCCTCTCAGGTCTTCCTCTAAGGTCTTCCTCTAAGGTCTTCCTCTCGTCTTCCTCTCGTCTTCCTCTCGGGTCTTCCTCTCGGGTCTTCCTCTCGGGTCTTCCTCTAGGGTCTTCCTCTAAGGTCTTCCTCTCAGGTCTTCCTCTCAGGTCTTCCTCTCAGGTCTTCCTCTCAGGTCTTCCTCTAAGGTCTTCCTCTAAGGTCTTCCTCTCAGGTCTTCCTCTAAGGTCTTCCTCTAAGGTCTTCCTCTAAGGTCTTCCTCTAAGGTCTTCCTCTCGTCTTCCTCTCGTCTTCCTCTCGGGTCTTCCTCTCGGGTCTTCCTCTCGGGTCTTCCTCTAGGGTCTTCCTCTAAGGTCTTCCTCTCGGGTCTTCCTCTCGGGTCTTCCTCTCGGGTCTTCCTCTCGGGTCTTCCTCTCGGGTCTTCCTCTCGGGTCTTCCTCTCGGGTCTTCCTCTCGGGTCTTCCTCTAAGGTCTTCCTCTCAGGTCTTCCTCTCAGGTCTTCCTCTAAGGTCTTCCTCTAAGGTCTTCCTCTCAGGTCTTCCTCTAAGGTCTTCCTCTCAGGTCTTCCTCTCAGGTCTTCCTCTCAGGTCTTCCTCTCAGGTCTTCCTCTAAGGTCTTCCTCTAAGGTCTTCCTCTCAGGTCTTCCTCTAAGGTCTTCCTCTAAGGTCTTCCTCTAAGGTCTTCCTCTAAGGTCTTCCTCTCGGGTCTTCCTCTCGGGTCTTCCTCTCGGGTCTTCCTCTCGGGTCTTCCTCTCGGGTCTTCCTCTCGGGTCTTCCTCTAAGGTCTTCCTCTAAGGTCTTCCTCTCAGGTCTTCCTCTAAGGTCTTCCTCTCAGGTCTTCCTCTAAGGTCTTCCTCTCAGGTCTTCCTCTAAGGTCTTCCTCTAAGGTCTTCCTCTAAGGTCTTCCTCTAAGGTCTTCCTCTCAGGTCTTCCTCTAAGGTCTTCCTCTAAGGTCTTCCTCTCGGGTCTTCCTCTAAGGTCTTCCTCTAAGGTCTTCCTCTCAGGTCTTCCTCTAAGGTCTTCCTCTCAGGTCTTCCTCTAAGGTCTTCCTCTAAGGTCTTCCTCTAAGGTCTTCCTCTCAGGTCTTCCTCTCAGGTCTTCCTCTCAGGTCTTCCTCTCAGGTCTTCCTCTCAGGTCTTCCTCTCAGGTCTTCCTCTCAGGTCTTCCTCTCAGGTCTTCCTCTCAGGTCTTCCTCTCAGGTCTTCCTCTCAGGTCTTCCTCTAAGGTCTTCCTCTCAGGTCTTCCTCTAAGGTCTTCCTCTAAGGTCTTCCTCTAAGGTCTTCCTCTCAGGTCTTCCTCTCAGGTCTTCCTCTCAGGTCTTCCTCTCAGGTCTTCCTCTCAGGTCTTCCTCTAAGGTCTTCCTCTAAGGTCTTCCTCTCAGGTCTTCCTCTAAGGTCTTCCTCTCAGGTCTTCCTCTCAGGTCTTCCTCTCAGGTCTTCCTCTCAGGTCTTCCTCTAAGGTCTTCCTCTAAGGTCTTCCTCTAAGGTCTTCCTCTAAGGTCTTCCTCTCAGGTCTTCCTCTAAGGTCTTCCTCTAAGGTCTTCCTCTCAGGTCTTCCTCTCAGGTCTTCCTCTCAGGTCTTCCTCCTGACAATGTTGTTACCATTATGTTTACTGTAGCATGAATTTATCTATAAACTATAACTATGACTAAATTATGACTAGACTATGACTAGTTTTGATTTCTTTTTATTTGATGATTTATTTCGAACATGTGCAAAGTGCAACAATAATCAATACAACAATAATAATAATAATAACAATGACATGTCCGAAAAGCAGTAGGATGAAGCATAAGTTTATTTAATTCTTCCCCTTCTTCACTTCCCCAATAACCTAAATACATCTTATAGTAATATAGTGCATAGTACAAAAAATGATGATAATAATAAAAATAATAACAATAATAATAACAATACCAATAATAAATAACTGAAGTACTAAACATATACATATATACAAAAAACAAAAAAAACAAAAAACAAATGAGCAGATATGAAAGTAGGTAACAAATAGAGTTTTTTTGTTTGTTTTCTTTTTTCTTCCCTTCCTTCTTCTTCTTTTCCCTTTCTTTTTTCTTCCTTTTTTTCCTTTTTCTAATTTGTCTGCATTTTGTTCTTATTGTTTTATTTTATTTTATTTTTCTATTCATTCACTTATTTTATTTATTTATTATTTTTTTAATCTTTTAACCCCACAGAGGGGGAGTCAACAGTGTTTCAGATCAGTACATATTCCAGTCTTGCAGACATATACTAGACTATTTAGTGCATGTGTGTGACCATCAGCGGTCCTCCCCGAAAGCTGAGCAGACATCCCCCATTAGAACTCTCCCTTACAAGCCAGTGAGTGCAGTGCTACACCTCAGTGATGTGCGGAGGAAACAAAGACTGGACAGGACGGACAGGACGAACGGGGACAGAAACCAACAGGCAGTGCTATTGTAATTAAAGACTGTAAGGTGATGTGTTATTACAACCACCAACTGTTTATCAATAAAAACAAATAAATAAGTAGATCAGAAAAAGAGGAGAAAACCAAACCAACACAAAAGGAGAAAAAACAAACAAACACACAAACAAACAAAACAAAAAAAAGATTCAATGAATAAACAATTAAACAATCAGCACCGAGCACCACAACCGTGGATGTCCTGATAATAAAAAATAGAATGTAATGTAATAGAATAGACTAGAAGAGGACACCAGTGCAGAAGAAAATGAGTTTAGGGTAGAGATTGTGGAGAGATTCTCAGCACATAGCACAAGTCATACTATGACTTGGTCATAGTATGACTATGTCTATGACTAGACTATGACTATGTCTATGACAATGACTAGACCATGACTAAGACTAAGACTATGTCTATGACTAGACCATGACAATGACTAGACCATGACAATGACTAGACCATGACAATGACTAGACCATGACAATGACTAGACCATGACAATGACTAGACCATGACAATGACTAGACCATGACAATGACTAGACCATGACAATGACTAGACCATGACAATGACTAGACCATGACAATGACTAGACCATGACAATGACTAGACCATGACAATGACTAGACCATGACAATGACTAGACCAGGCTTCCCCGATAGGATAGGACACCGACTGGCCCACACCAACTTGTGAGCAAAAAGATTCTTTTTTTGAAATATTGTAACATTGCGATATTAGCGCCGTCATCTCTGCCCCGCGTGTGTTTTTCTATTTGCTCTCGTCTTTTTTGGAGTGTGTGAAGTGCGGCTCTCCTGCGACATATGTTTAAACTGGACATTGTCATCACTACTCAGCCATTTCCCCATGTGGTAGGTGTGTGGAGGTGCACACACACACACACACACACACACACACACACACACACACACACACCTGCTGCAGAACCGGACTTCTGTTATATCCTCATAATTCACAGGCTTCATAAAACACATAATCAATCCATTGACTTCAGCAGTGGTCCCTAACCCTAACTCTAACCCCCGGGCCGGTTCGTGGGTCACTTGGTACCGGGCTGCCGACCGCCTAATAATTACTTAATTCATTCATTATTTCTCTTGTATTTATCAATCTTTTATTTTGAAAAATGACCGGATTCTCTTGGGTTCCATGTGTCACTTGAATGTCAAAAATGTAACTCACATGTTAGCAAAGGAAGTAAAAAAAAACAGATGTGTTTGGAACGTTTCTTTTGGAAGAGAAAAAGGAAGAAGAACCTCCAACTGTAGAGAAAAGGAAAGTTTGAACAAACAATACCAGGAGTTGGACTGAAATATGGATTAATGCTGACAGGTGATTCCCACAGACCACACCCACTTTGACCCACATAAACAATCTACAGAACCGCCCCTGTTCCATGATAAAATTGTCAAACATGGACCGGTCCACAGTGATAAAAATGTTGTGGACCATTGACTACAGGACACACACATTCATTCATTGTTTTGTGTTTTTCTTCAGTTTGTGTTTATGTATGGAGGATAATTGGTGCCATTGTTTATACGAGTTAATATGATTTAACTTTAATGTTTGTTCCATGTAAATATTGTAGATTGTTAATTAAATAATGTGTTCATTGTTATGTCCATGGGTGGAGCTTAGGGATATAAAGGGGAGTGTTTCCAGTAGAGTGTGGGGGGGGGGGGGGTGTAGTTGGAGATAAATTCTGTAGATTTAGACAGATTTGAATTTGACGTAAGAGTGTGGCTGAAATCAGTTTTTAGTGCTGAATGGTAAAAGAGACCAAATTTATTTTATAGTGTTTTAAGATCTCTTGTAACAATTTTTTCTTTTTCCTGTTTGTTTTTTGGTATTTTTGTAAAAACTGTCACTCCTCATCACTGCTGGTTTTGGACTTGGGTGAAAATAAATGAAAAAACTACTGAAGTCAAACGAACACTTGATAAAAAAAAAAATATATATATATATATATATATATATATATATATATATATATATATATGTATATATATATATATATGTATATATATATATATATATATGTATATATATATATGTATATATATGTATATATATATATGTATATAAAAATGTTCCTCTCGCCCCACGTGGGCGGTGTCTCCTTCAGACTCGGGTCCTCTACCAGAGGTCTGGGAGCCTGAGGGTTCTGCGCAGGATCTTAGCTGTTCCTAACAATGTTCTCTTTTGGACACAGATCTCTGATGTTGTTCCTGGTATCTGCTGGAGACATTGTCCCAGCTTGGGGGTCACTGCCCCTAGTGCCCCCATCACTACTGGTACCACTGTTGCCTTCACACTCCACATTTTCTCTAACTCCTCTTTCAGTCCTTGGTATTTCTCTTCTCTTCTCATGTTCTTTCTTTCTCATGTTGCTATCACTGGGGACTGCTACATCTATCACCACCACTGTCTTCTCATGTTTATCCACCACCACTATGTCAGGCTGATTGGCCATCACCATCTTGTCAGTCTGGATCTGGAAGTCCCACAGGATCTTGGCCTGTTTGTTCTCTGTCACCTTTGGGGGGTTCTCCCATCTTGACCCTTGACCTCCAGTCCATACTCTTTACAGATGTTCCTGTACAGTATGTCCTCTACCTGGTTATGCCTCTCCATGTATGCCTTACCTGCCACCATCTTACACCTGCTGTGATGTGCTGGACTGTTTCAGGGGCTTCTCTACACAGCCTACACCTGGGGTCCTGTCTGATGTGGTAGACCCCGGCCTCTATTGCTCTCGTGTTCAGGGCTTGTTCTTGTGCAGCCATGAGTAGTGTCTCTGTGCTGTCCTTTAGTCCAGCCTTTTCCAGACACTGGTATGTCTTTTCCATATCAGCCACTTCCTCAATTTGTCGATGGTACACGCCATGCAAGGGTTTGTCCCTCCATGATAGCCCCTCTGGTTCCTCGACCTTACTGGGCTTTTGTTGCCTGAGGCATTCACTTAGCAGTTGGTCATTGGGGGCCATTTTCTTGATGTATTCCTGGAGGTTCACCGTTTCCTCCTGGACAGTAGTTCTGACACTTACTAGTCCTCGGCCCCCTTCCTTTCTCTTAGTGTACAGCCTCAGGACACTGGACTTGGGGTGGAACCCTCCATGCATGGTAAGGAGTTTCCTTGTCTTGATATCAGTGGCTTGTATCTCTTCCAGTGGCCAGGATATTATCCACTAGTCATAGTCTCCTTATTTTTTTTTATCATTTAAGTCATACCAAACATTGCTTTAAGACATGAACAGTGTCCATCTGACTTTATTGTTTAAACAACTTTTACAATAGAATAATTTCGTCAAATGTATTTACCTATAATAAATCTGTATCTATAATAAAAAGTCATTTACCCTCACATCTGTATCTATAATAAAAAGTCATTTACCCTCACATCTGTATCTATAATAGGGTAAGTGTTAAAACCATACTATTGTTAGTTGTCATTGTGTTTTCTTTGATGTTTTAAAGTCATTTGTCATTAAATAAAGTCGACCCAAACCCTTCAGACAAACAGCAGCAGTGAATAAATGTAGAAATAGAAGCAGATGTGAAAATGATTAAAAGTCCATCAGCTGTTCTGATCTAACTGGGTCACATTTCCTCACTCTGAATCTTTCCATGGTTTAGAATTAACCCTTAAACACCCACACACTGATCTGTGCTGAACTTTTCCATCAGTGTTTAATAGACACACTGAGCTGTTTAAATAGAAAAAAGTCACATTACTACCAAAGTACTACCATTCTGTACTACAGTACAAGTACAGCTACTGGTGTGAAAAAATACTCTCGTAAAAGTAGAAGTACTGATTCAACTGCTTTACTGAAGTAAAACTACAACTACTGAACTGTAAAAAAGTACAAAGTACAACTACTGAACTGTAAAAAAGTACAAAGTACAACTACTGAACTGTAATAAAGTACAAAGTACAACTACTGAAGTGTAATAAAGTACAAAGTACAACTACTGAACTGTAAAAAAGTACAAAGTACAACTACTGAACTGTAATAAAGTACAAAGTACAACTACTGAACTGTAATAAAGTACAAAGTACAACTACTGAACTGTAAAAAAGTACAAAGTACAACTACTGAACTGTAATAAAGTACAAAGTACAACTACTGAAGTGTAATAAAGTACAAAGTACAACTACTGAACTGTAAAAAAGTACAAAGTACAACTACTGAACTGTAATAAAGTACAAAGTACAACTACTGAACTGTAATAAAGTACAAAGTACAACTACTGAACTGTAATAAAGTACAAAGTACAACTATTGAACTGTAATAAAGTACAAAGTACAACTACTGAACTGTAATAAAGTACAGAGTACAACTACTGAACTGTAATAAAGTACAAAGTACAACTACTGAACTGTAATAAAGTACAAAGTACAACTACTGAAGTGTAATAAAGTACAGAGTACAACTACTGAACTGTAATAAAGTACAAAGTACAACTATTGAACTGTAATAAAGTACAAAGTACAACTACTGAACTGTAATAAAGTACAGAGTACAACTACTGAACTGTAATAAAGTACAAAGTACAACTACTGAACTGTAAAAAAGTACAGAGTACAACTACTGAACTGTAATAAAGTACAAAGTACAACTACTGAACTGTAATAAAGTACAGAGTACAACTACTGAACTGTAATAAAGTACAAAGTACAACTACTGAACTGTAATAAAGTACAAAGTACAACTACTGAACTGTAATAAAGTACAGAGTACAACTACTGAACTGTAATAAAGTACAAAGTACAACTACTGAACTGTAATAAAGTACAAAGTACAACTATTGAACTGTAATAAAGTACAAAGTACAACTACTGAACTGTAATAAAGTACAGAGTACAACTACTGAACTGTAATAAAGTACAAAGTACAACTACTGAACTGTAATAAAGTACAAAGTACAACTACTGAAGTGTAATAAAGTACAAAGTACAACTATTGAACTGTAATAAAGTACAAAGTACAACTACTGAACTGTAATAAAGTACAGAGTACAACTACTGAACTGTAATAAAGTACAAAGTACAACTATTGAACTGTAATAAAATACAAAGTACAACTACTGAACTGTAATAAAGTACAGAGTACAACTACTGAACTGTAATAAAGTACAAAGTACAACTACTGAAGTGTAATAAAGTACAAAGTACAACTACTGAACTGTAAAAAAGTACAAAGTACAACTACTGAACTGTAATAAAGTACAAAGTACAACTACTGAACTGTAATAAAGTACAAAGTACAACTATTGAACTGTAATAAAGTACAAAGTACAACTACTGAACTGTAATAAAGTACAGAGTACAACTACTGAACTGTAATAAAGTACAAAGTACAACTACTGAACTGTAATAAAGTACAAAGTACAACTACTGAAGTGTAATAAAGTACAGAGTACAACTACTGAACTGTAATAAAGTACAAAGTACAACTATTGAACTGTAATAAAGTACAAAGTACAACTACTGAACTGTAATAAAGTACAGAGTACAACTACTGAACTGTAATAAAGTACAAAGTACAACTATTGAACTGTAATAAAATACAAAGTACAACTACTGAACTGTAATAAAGTACAGAGTACAACTACTGAACTGTAATAAAGTACAAAGTACAACTACTGAACTGTAATAAAGTACAAAGTACAACTACTGAAGTGTAATAAAGTACAGAGTACAACTACTGAACTGTAATAAAGTACAAAGTACAACTACTGAACTGTAATAAAGTACAAAGTACAACTACTGAAGTGTTATAAAGTACAAAGTACAACTACTGAACTGTAATAAAGTACAGAGTACAACTACTGAACTGTAATAAAGTACAAAGTACAACTACTGAACTGTAATAAAGTACAAAGTACAACTACTGAAGTGTAATAAAGTACAAAGTACAACTACTGAAGTGTAATAAAGTACAAAGTACAACTACTGAACTGTAATAAAGTACAGAGTACAACTACTGAAGTGTAATAAAGTACAAAGTACAACTACTGAACTGTAATAAAGTACAAAGTACAACTACTGAACTGTAATAAAGTACAAAGTACAACTACTGAACTGTAATAAAGTACAAAGTACAACTACTGAACTGTAATAAAGTACAAAGTACAACTACTGAAGTGTAATAAAGTACAAAGTACAACTACTGAACTGTAATAAAGTACAAAGTACAACTACTGAACTGTAATAAAGTACAGAGTACAACTACTGAAGTGTAATAAAGTACAAAGTACAACTACTGAACTGTAATAAAGTACAAAGTACAACTACTGAACTGTAATAAAGTACAAAGTACAACTACTGAAGTGTAATAAAGTACAAAGTACAACTACTGAACTGTAATAAAGTACAGAGTACAACTACTGAACTGTAATAAAGTACAAAGTACAACTACTGAACTGTAATAAAGTACAAAGTACAACTACTGAAGTGTAATAAAGTTAGGGTTAGTAACAGTTTAGTTTTATGAATATTGACTGAATATTTAATTTCAAAGTCCTAAATAGAATAGAGAATAGAATAGATAGAATAGATACAGCTGTCTCCCTACTGAACTCCACCAACAGATGACCCCACACCCTCCTTCTCCTGCGTTGACTCTTGTTGAACGATTAACATCTGGCCTACTTTGAATTGTAACCATGTATAGAATTGTACCATAACCATCCCCTTGCACTAGATGCATATACTGCACACTCTCTACTTATTATAACCATCTCACTTGCACTACCTGGACTTAATTGCACTCTCTGTACATATGGTTTTTAACTTTATTATAATGCTCTTCTCCTATTTGCACTTCTGATTGGATACTAACTGCATTTGTACTGAGTAATGACAATAAAGTGGAATAATAATAATAGAATAAAAAAAGACAAAATTATAAGATCAAATGTTTCTGTGGGTGCTAACATTTTATATTTTAATATATTTACTTCAGGTCAAAGTTGAAAAAAACAGAAAATGACTGAAAATGAAAAAAACTGCATCTTAATCTGTTTGTCATCTAGGTTTTAGAAACAAATAATGAAGAAATGAGTCATTTATTGTCTTATTTGATGTTTTATTTTGATAAACAATTGAATGAATGATACACATATTCTATTGTGTTCTATTGTATTGTGTGTATACATACATGCATACATATATATATATGTATATATATATATTTATTTATTTAAAGTACATTTCCTGTGTTTTCCAGACGTAGCTCCTCCCACTCACCTGGTCACCAGTGATATCACTGACTCCAGTTTCGCAGTTTCCTGGACCGCCGCTCCGGGAAACGTGAAGATGTACCGTGTCCGATGGAAGTCTATGTTTACTAACGAGTCTGGAGAAAAGAAAGTCCATGGAGGACAGACGGACACGGTGTTGGACGGACTGAACCCTGAGACGCTTTACTACGTTTCTGTGGTGGCAAAATACGATTCTATAGACAGCAACGATCTGAGTGGACAAGAAACTACTGATGGTAAGAGTTATATAATATTTATATAACTGTAAAAACACTATAAACTACTGATGGTAAGAGTTATATAATATTTATATAACTGTAAAAACACTATAAACTACTGATGGTAAGAGTTATATAATATTTATATAACTGTAAAAACACTATAAACTACTGATGGTAAGAGTTATATAATATTTATATAACTGTAAAAAAAAGAGGTAGAGGGTTATCCTTAGTCCAGAGGTAGAGGGTTAGCCTTAGTCCAGAGGTAGAGGGTTAGCCTTAGTCCAGAGGTACAGGGTTATCCTTAGTCCAGAGGTACAGGGTTATCCTTAGTCCAGAGGTAGAGGGTTAGCCTTAGTCCAGAGGTAGAGGGTTAGCCTTAGTCCAGAGGTACAGGGTTATCCTTAGTCCAGAGGTACAGGGTTATCCTTAGTCCAGAGGTAGAGGGTTAGCCTTAGTCCAGAGGTAGAGGGTTAGCCTTAGTCCAGAGGTACAGGGTTATCCTTAGTCCAGAGGTACAGGGTTATCCTTAGTCCAGAGGTAGAGGGTTAGCCTTAGTCCAGAGGTAGAGGGTTAGCCTTAGTCCAGAGGTAGAGGGTTAGCCTTAGTCCAGAGGTAGAGGGTTAGCCTTAGTCCAGAGGTAGAGGGTTAGCCTTAGTCCAGAGGTAGAGGGCTCGCCTTAGTCCAGAGGTACAGGGTTATCTCTAGTCCAGAGGTACAGGGTTATCCTTAGTCCAGAGGTAGAGGGTTAGCCTTAGTCCAGAGGTACAGGGTTATCCTTAGTCCAGAGGTAGAGGGCTAGCCCTAGTCCAGAGGTACAGGGTTATCCTTAGTCCAGAGGTACAGGGTTATCCTTAGTCCAGAGGTACAGGGTTATCCTTAGTCCAGAGGTAGAGGGCTAGCCTTAGTCCAGAGGTAGAGGGCTAGCCTTAGTCCAGAGGTAGAGGGTTAGCCTTAGTCCAGAGGTAGAGGGTTATCCTTAGTCCAGAGGTAGAGGGTTATCCTTAGTCCAGAGGTAGAGGGCTAGCCCTAGTCCAGAGGTACAGGGTTATCCTTAGTCCAGAGGTACAGGGTTATCCTTAGTCCAGAGGTACAGGGTTATCCTTAGTCCAGAGGTACAGGGTTATCCTTAGTCCAGAGGTACAGGGTTATCCTTAGTCCAGAGGTACAGGGTTATCCTTAGTCCAGAGGTACAGGGTTATCCTTAGTCCAGAGGTACAGGGTTATCCTTAGTCCAGAGGTACAGGGTTATCCTTAGTCCAGAGGTACAGGGTTATCCTTAGTCCAGAGGTACAGGGTTATCCTTAGTCCAGAGGTAGAGGGTTAGCCTTAGTCCAGAGGTAGAGGGTTATCCTTAGTCCAGAGGTAGAGGGCTAGCCTTAGTCCAGAGGTACAGGGTTAGCGTTAGTCCAGAGATAAACCTGGGTGTCATCTGCCAAACAATGGAAGTTGGTGTTATGTATGTTGATGATGTGGCCAAGGGGGAGGAGCTTAATGATAAAGTGGAGGAAGGGGTCCCAGTACAGAACCCTGGGGGACACCAGCAGAGATTGAATGAAGATTTTTATTGGATGAACTGAGTGAGGTGTGGGAGAGACTGATAGAGGAGAGTGGAAAGAGTGATGGTGTGAAAAGTGAGATCATGTAGAATGAGGATGGAGAGTGATCCAGAGTGATCCACAGTCATGAGTGATCCAGAGTTAGCAGGTGTGGAACAGGATAGTGTGAGTTATTTGACATGGACACAAACTGGAAGAGCTGAGCTTGTAGTCAGTGACACAGCTGGTCCTGGAGCCTCAGGTTGAACACCCAGAGTTATGTATTCAAACCAAACAGCTGTTGATGGTCATTGATCATGTGTTTTTCACACTTCCATCAGGTGTGGATGGTTTGACCTTTGACCTTTAATGGATCACAAGGTGAATAAATGACTGTGGTTCATAGTTGAGTCCTGGGGTCGAGTTAGGGTTAGGGCTGGGGGGTTAGGGTTGGGGTTGTGGGGCTTCACTCCAGTACAGATTGTTCCTCCGTCAGTCGGTTTGTTCAGATGAATCAACACATTGAAAAGTTGGATGCTGTTTTTTTTTTCCACCAATAAAAACCCGTACTCCAGTGAAAACCCAACGCTCTCCAAACTTTGCAGCGATCGTTAAATCCACAGATTACATTTGGAACATTATTTTAATGCTTAACAGAAAGAGACAAATCAGTAAATGTGTTTTTATAGACCATTCAGAGGGAGGGGGATGTAGTTAGCGTTAGCATTAGCATTTCCTAATGATCACCTCTGGATTTAAACATAATTCTAATCTAATTAGTTTTGGCTCCAGGTGGGCACTGTTGGACCACATTTATGCCTTTGAACACTGACGCATCGACAGAAAACAGCTGAAGAAGAGTTAACGAAGCACTGACGAGGAAACGAGCTCATTAATGATCAGTTGAAGAAGAGTCAAAATCACCCAATTTTTTTGGACAAATTTTCCCATACCTCCTCAGTTGTGTCCTCGGGGTAAGTCTGGCAGGAAAAGATGATTCTCCAATTTTTATGTTAATCGGACAAACCGTTTCCGAGATATGGCCGCCAACATTCTGCTGATTTTAGTGATTTTTGCCATGGCCACCATTATTCAAACTACAATAACTTCTGAACCACTGGTCCAATTTTCATGAAATAGGTGTCATTCTGTCAGAAACCTTTTAAGGAATCCAAATGCGAAAATTCAACATCTGACCAAGTTTTCATGTAATGACCTTGAAATCAAATTATTTGACCTTGTGGATCACGTGACCTTGACATAAATTTTGGTCCATTCGATAGCGCTTCATAGTCTGCAAATAATATGGAAAAATCACAGGTGTAATATTTTTAGTTAGAGCTTCAGGGTAGTTCAAAAATACATTGACCTGAAATATGTTAATATTTAGCATGACTGGGCAAGTAAATAGTTATTATGTGAAAAGGTGATGTACACATCTATATGTGTTCCTCAGAATATACATCCTATTGTATTTCCTGAAATTCATGGAGTGAAAACTTATATTGTCAATTCTAATTTACTTCTAATATATTTGACAGAATAACTCCATTCATAATCAACAAAATATTTAAAAATTCAAATGACACAAAGATTTCCAAATGTCATGTCATTAATGCTGTCATCATGATGTTAAACAAATAAGGCTTATTTAAAAACACTGTGGCTATAAATCAACTAGGAGTTAGACATCAACAATGTAGAGTGGATATGATACAGATTATCTAAAGATGTGACTATATATTTTTAATTCATCCTATAATACATTGACAGTAGCGTGGCCACTGTACTGTTCTACTCCTGTAACAGTGGAATTCTATGCCTGTCTTTCCTTTGATCCCATCCTCAGAGTTCATCTGCAAAAACAAGCTGTCCTGTTGAAGTGTTTATTTTCAAACCATTAATGTAATAGCGGGCGGCACGGTGGTGCAGTGGTTAGCATGGCGGTGCAGTGGTTAGCACGGCGGTGCAGTGGTTAGCACGGCGGTGCAGTGGTTAGCACGGCGGTGCAGCGGTTAGCACGGCGGTGCAGTGGTTAGCACGGCGGTGCAGTGGTTAGCACGGCGGTGCAGTGGTTAGCACGGCGGTGCAGTGGTTAGCACGGCGGTGCAGTGGTTAGCACGGCGGTGCAGTGGTTAGCACTCGTGCCTCACAGCAAGAAGGACCCTGGTTCGAATCCCGTACCAGACCTTTCTGTGTGGAGTTTGCATGTCCTCCCCGTGTCCGCGTGGGTTTTCGCCGGGCACTCCGGTTTCCTCCCACCATCCAAACACATGCACTGATAGGTTAATTGGTTAATCTAAAATTGTCCATAGGTGTGAATGTGAGAGTGATTGTTTGTCTATATATGTTCAGCCCTGCCATGAACTGGCGTCTCATACAGGGTGTACCCCGCCTTCACCCATTGTAGCTGGATTAGGCCCCCAGTGACCCCCGTGACCCAAGTGTGGATAAAGCGGGTTCAGATAATGAATGAATGAATGATGTAATAGCAGAAGACACACTGACATGATAGTATTACTGGTGCGTACAGTAGAGTGCGGTGGAGTACAGTTGTTTTGGCCTCATTAGTAGTTTTTACCTAAACACTTAACCACATCCATAAACTCCACAGAAGCAGAGACTCTTTGTATCTTTTACTGATTCATTATTTTTTTTTTCTATGACAGTTTTTCACTAAACAATAAAAATATTCCTAACATTTAAACAAAGTATATCTGTTGTTAACATGTTTCCATTGACGGTTCGTGTGATAACTCTGATCGAATATCATCCTGTCATTTTAACTGCTGTCACTGACCATCGCTCTGATAGTGTTAGAGTGAAGGAATGGGTCTTTAACTCTTTAAAGACACTAACATGTCAAACAAACCATCTGGTTCACATTATAAGGGTCTGTACATGTGGTCCCCACATTGTCAGTTTGAAATATTAAGTGTAAATCTGCTCAGCAGTGGACAACAACAATAACACATTATATTTATGTAGTGTTTTTTTTTTACACAGTTCTTGTACTTGACACTTTACAGAACAGAAAATATATGTATCTATAAAAACAAGTTAAATATGTAAAAACTAAAGATAATGAAGTAAACCTTCACTGTGTCGACTGGAGGATCAACACTCCAAGATGGCCGCCGCAGTTCTGTTGTCCCAGTAGCCAGTGGTTGTTATGGTTACAGTGACTGCGACAGAAGTGATCATGTGACCATATACATCACACCCTGACATAATTAGATAAAAAGTGTTTTAGTGATATATTAGAGTATGGAAACATCTGAAAAAACACCTGATGAAAGGTGACAAACTGTTTCCCAATATTTGACTGTTTTTTCTTCATTCAGGTGTTTCCATTAGCGTTTTTTTTTTGTAGAAATATGATGAATTACACAAACTAGAAGTGCTTATAGACAGCTTAGACAAAAACAGCTGTTTTCACTATGAGCAAAATCAAAATGGTGTCATCACTGGACTTCACTCGACAACGTCTGGTTCGACTGAGTCAACAAAATAAAGGTATCTTAAAATAATTTTCACAATAAATCGATATCTAAGTAAGTATAGTAGTCGCATCACAAACGTAAATAACATGAAATAATAAAAATGTGACAACAGTAGAACAGAGTTGTCTTAGAAAAAATACAAATATATATTTTATGGTACGAGTGGAGTCTTTTGATTGTCTTTTAATTTAATTAATTTTAATTTTAATGTCAGGAATGTAGTTTCATAATAAAAGTTACAAAAACAGTCTATCTTTGTTCAGTGTTTATATTAAAGTTACAATCAAAGTTGTTCCTCAGTTTCTTAAAGTTTAGTTTGTCTTTGGTCAAAACTGGAGTCAGTCTGAGACTTCGATGTGGTGTAAGACAAGCTTCTGGAAGCTTTTTGTGATGACAGCTGTAAGCGCCACCGTGCACGAGTCATTGACGCAGGCTGTGGATGATTGCATTAGAACTGGAATGATAGTGGAGGATTTAAGGCAAGAGGGGATGAAGGCCAGCATCAGGGAGAGGATGACGATGGTGGTGAAGATCTGGGAGAGTTGGTCGGATATTTTATCAAATAAAAAGTCAACATTATCAGAGAAGTCAACATTTTGAGATGAGGTGGATTATGGGTAGAGACTTGGCATTCCTACTGGACTGGGTGGATAATGTTTGTGTGGTTTGAAGGTAGAACAGAGGGGTGAGGTGCATTATGGGTAGAAGCTGTTCCAGTTTGTAGATAAAGTGTGTGTTTTGTGTTTTTCTTCAGCATCTGCCGCTACTAAACAGCTGACGGTATCGGATGAGACTGAGCGAACCATGAAAGTCACATGGATGCCGGCGCCAGGAAAAGTCCTCCACTACCGCCTGAAATACGTCCCTGCCGCCGGTGGAAAAGAGGTGGCGCTGAAGATTCCGTCCACGTTAAGGTCCACAGTCCTGAAGCGTCTGCAGCCCGTCACCACCTACCACATCAGTGTCCACCCCATCTACAAACGAAGGGAAGGAAAAGCAAGGCAAGGAGTAGGAACCACATGTACGTTTGTCTAAAATTTAACCCTCTGCACACCTGTACCAAGACCTGGACACAACTGGACTAAAACTGGACCAAAACCAACACTAAGCCAACGCTAGGCCAACACTAAACCAATGCTAGGCCAACACTAAGCCAACGCTAGGCCAACACTAAGCCAACGCTAGGCCAACACTAAGACAACGCTAGGCCAATACTAAACCAATGCTAGGCCAACACTAAGCCAACGCTAGGCCAACGCTAGGCCAACACTAGGCCAATACTAAACCAATGCTAGGCCAACACTAAGCCAACGCTAGGCCAACGCTAGGCCAACACTAAGCCAACGCTAGGCCAACGCTAAGCCAACGTTAGGCCAACACTAAGCCAACAATAAGCCAACGCTTGGCCAACACTAAGCCAACGCTAGGCCAACGCTAAGCCAACGCTAGGCCAACGCTAAGCCAACGCTAGGCCAACGCTAAGCCAACGCTAGGCCAACACTAAGCCAACGTTAGGCCAACACTAAGCCAACGCTTGGCCAACACTAAGCCAACGCTTGGCCAACACTAAGCCAACACTAAGCCAACGCTAGGCCAACACTAAGCCAACGCTAGGCCAACACTAAGCCAATACTAAACCAACGCTAGGCCAACACTAAGCCAACGCTAGGCCAACGCTAAGCCAACGCTAGGCCAACACTAAGCCAACGCTAGGCCAACACTATGCCAACGCTAGGCAACACTAAGCCAACACTAAGCCAACGCTAGGCCAACACTGAGCCAACGCTAGGCCAACACTAAGCCAACGCTAGGCCAACACTAAGCCAACGCTAGGCCAACACTAAGCCAACGCTAGGCCAACACTAAGCCAACGCTAAGCCAACGTTAGGCTAACACTAAGCCAACACTAAGCCAACGCTAGGCCAACACTAAGCCAACGCTAAGCCAACGTTAGGCCAACGCTAGGCCAACGCTAAGCCAACGCTAGGCCAACACTAAGCCAACGTTAGGCTAACACTAAGCCAACACTAAGCCAACGCTAGACCAACACTAAGCCAACGCTAGGCCAACGCTAAGCCAACGCTAGGCCAACGCTAAGCCAACGCTAGGCCAACGCTAAGCCAACGCTAGGCCAACGCTAAGCCAACGCTAGGCCAACGCTAAGCCAACGCTAGGCCAACACTAAGCCAACGCTAGGCCAACACTAAGCCAACGCTAGGCCAACACTAAGCCAATACTAAACCAACGCTAGGCCAACACTAAGCCAACGCTAGGCCAACACTAAGCCAACGTTAGGCCAACACTAAGCCAACACTAAGCCAACGCTAAGCCAACGCTAGGCCAACGCTAAGCCAACGTTAGGCCAACGCTAAGCCAACGCTAGGCCAACACTAAGCCAACGCTAGGCCAACACTATGCCAACGCTAAGCCAACACTAAGCCAACGCTAGGCCAACACTGAGCCAACGCTAGGCCAACACTAAGCCAACGCTAGGCCAACACTAAGCCAACGCTAGGCCAACTCTAGGCCAACGCTAAGCCAACGTTAGGCTAACACTAAGCCAACACTAAGCCAACGCTAGGCCAACACTAAGCCAACGCTAGGCCAACACTAAGACAACGCTAGGCCAACACTAAGCCAACGCTAGGCCAACACTAAGCCAACGTTAGGCTAACACTAAGCCAACGCTAGGCCAACACTAAGCCAGGGCTAGGCCAACACTAAGCCAACGTTAGGCCAACACTAAGCCAACACTAAGCCAACGCTTGGCCAACACTAAGCTAATGCTAGGCCAACACTAAGCCAACGCTATTCCAACGCTAAGCCAACGCTAAGCCAACACTAAGCCAACGCTAGGCCAACACTAAGTCAGCGCTAGGCCAACACTAAGCCAGCGCTAGGCCAACACTAAGCCAACGCTAGGCCAACACTAAGCCAACGCTAGGCCAACACTAAACCAACGCTAGGCCAACGCTAAGCCAACGCTAGGCCAACGCTAAGCCAACGCTAAGCCAACGCTAGGCCAACGCTAAGCCAACGCTAGGCCAACACTAAGCCAACGCTAGGCCAACCCTAAGCCAATACTAAACCAACGCTAGGCCAACACTAAGCCAACGCTAGGCCAACACTAAGCCAACGTTAGGCCAACACTAAGCCAACACTAAGCCAACGCTTGGCCAACACTAAGCCAACGCTAGGCCAACGCTAAGCCAACGCTAGGCCAACGCTAAGCCAACGTTAGGCCAACACTAAGCCAACACTAAGCCAACGTTTGGCCAACACTAAGCCAACGCTAGGCCAACGCTAAGCCAACGCTAGGCCAACGCTAAGCCAACGCTAGGCCAACGCTAAGCCAACGCTAGGCCAACGCTAAGCCAACGCTAAGCCAACGCTAGGCCAACACTAAGCCAACGTTAGGCCAACACTAAGCCAACGCTTGGCCAACACTAAACCAACGCTAGACCAACACTAAGCCAACGCTAGGCCAACACTAAGCCAACGCTAGGCCAACACTAAGCCAGCGCTAGGCCAACACTAAGCCAACGCTAGGCCAACACTAAGCCAACGCTAGGCCAACACTAAGCCAACGCTAGGCCAACGCTAAGCCAACGCTAGGCCAACGCTAAGCCAACGCTAAGCCAACGCTAGGCCAACGCTAAGCCAACGCTAGGCCAACACTAAGCCAACGCTAGGCCAACCCTAAGCCAATACTAAACCAACGCTAGGCCAACACTAAGCCAACGCTAGGCCAACACTAAGCCAACGTTAGGCCAACACTAAGCCAACACTAAGCCAACGCTTGGCCAACACTAAGCCAACGCTAGGCCAACGCTAAGCCAACGCTAGGCCAACGCTAAGCCAACGTTAGGCCAACACTAAGCCAACACTAAGCCAACGTTTGGCCAACACTAAGCCAACGCTAGGCCAACGCTAAGCCAACGCTAGGCCAACGCTAAGCCAACGCTAGGCCAACGCTAAGCCAACGCTAGGCCAACGCTAAGCCAACGCTAAGCCAACGCTAGGCCAACACTAAGCCAACGTTAGGCCAACACTAAGCCAACGCTTGGCCAACACTAAGCCAACGCTAGGCCAACACTAAGCCAACGCTAGGCCAACACTAAGCCAACGCTAAGCCAACACTAAGCCAACGCTAGGCCAACACTAAGCCAACGCTAGGCCAACACTAAGCCAACGCTAGGCCAACGCTAAGCCAACGCTAGGCCAACGCTAAGCCAACGTTAGGCCAACGCTAGGCCAATGATCGGCCAACGCTAGGCCAATGCTCGGCCAACGGTAGGCCAACGCTCGGCCAACACTAAGCCAACGTTAGGCCAACAATAAGCCAACGTTAGGCCAACGCTAAGCCAACGCTAGGCCAACGCTAAGCCAACGCTAGGCCAACGCTAAGCCAACGCTCAGCCAACGCTCGGCCAACGGTAGGCCAACGGTAGGCCAACGCTCAGCCAACACTAAGCCAACGCTAGGCCAACACTAAGCCAACATTAGGCCAACGCTAAGCCAATGCTAGGCCAACACTAAGCAAACGCTAGGCCAACACTAAGCCAACGCTAGGCCAACACTAAGCCAACGCTTGGCCAACACTAAGCCAACGTTAGGCCAACGCTAGGCCAACGCTAGGCCAACGCTAAGCCAACGCTAGGCCAACACTAAGCCAACGTTAGGCCAACGCTCGGCCAACGTTAGGCTAATGCTAAGCCAACACTAGGCCAACACTAAGCCAACGCTAGGCCAACACTAAGCCAACGCTAGGCCAACACTAAGCCAACGTTAGGCCAACGCTAGGCCAACGCTAGGCCAACACTAAGCCAATGCTATGCCAACACTAAGCCAACGTTAGGCCAATGCTCGGCCAACGCTCGGCCAACGCTAGGACAATGCTCGGCCAACGCTCGGCCAACGCTCGGCCAATGCTAGGTCCGATCTAATGCCAATTTACTAACGGTGTATTTGGTGAATCTGTAGGGGGTGCTATAATGCAAAATAATAATTTTATATGACAAAACAGTTGTAGACGCCCACACTGGTCAAACACACCCACGTTGTAAATATAGTTTTAGGAATGGCCCTTTATCACACACAACAAGTTTCATAAAAATCTCTCAAGCCGTTTAAGAGATTTATAGCGCCCCCTAGTGTCCAAAAATGACCAAACTCAAGACATACCTTCAAAATCATATGACAATGGATCTTAAATTTGTTGTTTATAGCCTTTACTTTATATATATTTATTTTATATTATTTTATTTCGGTCAAAATACAAAACAAGGCGGTAAGACACATTTTCACACATGATAAACACACGAAAAGGTTTAGGGCTGAAGGGGAAGTTTATTTAGCAGCGTTACCAAAACCTCACCGCTATGTTAAACAAGAAAAAACAAACAAAACAACAACAACAAAAACCCACAATGCAAAAGTCAAACACAAAAACAACTGTCTCTACTTTTTCCTTTCCTTTTCTCTCTCTCTCCCTCTCACTCTCGCCTTCTCTCCCCTTCTTCTTACTTTTATTTACTTTACCCTAGTTTCCCTTTTCATTCCTTTTTCTTCCATCCTCACTTATACATATGTATAAATATACACATACACATATATAAAAATATAAACAGAAATAGATTACAGAACAAACAAAATAGTAAATTGATTAATCAATCAATTAGTTAGTTATTAGTAGTAATAATAATAATAATAATAAGACAGTTTAGTTGTGTGTTTGTATATGTGTTTATCAATGACCCTTGTTTTGTATAATGTTTTGTATATGTTTATAGTTTGTTGTTTTTAGTTCATTGTCCAGAATGTTCCACAGATTTACCACTTTGACTGTAGTGCATTTTCCTTTAGTATTTGTTCTTGCTTTTCTTTTATTGATTATTGCAGTGCCCCTCAGATTATATTTGGTTTCTCTTTGGTTGAACAGTTCCTGATGCATTATGGGAGAATATTATGGTCTGTTTTATACATGATAACAGCTGTGTTTAGGTTTGTTAAGTCTTCTAGTTTTAGAAGTCTGTTTTTAATGAAGAGTGAATTTGTTGGTGTAAGATAGTCACAATGATTGATAATCCTTGTTGTTTTTTTGTAGTATAAAAACCGAATGGATTATTGATTTAAACGTGTGATTTTGACTGAGATATCTTACATTTAGCATTTAGTTTAGCTAGTTACAGAAATTATTAATTCATGAATGAATGAAAATGAATACATTTTTAAGAATTTTGTAAAACTTTTAATAACTTTTTTCAGTTTGAAGTGCTGAGAGTGTGTGCCAAATTTCACGCAGTTTGGTTGAAAACCCTAGGAGGAGTTTGCAAAAGTAGGTTCTACAGTGAATTTAATTGAAAAAAAGTCTGGGGTCAAATGGGCATGGTTTAGCTCATGTGATTCAGTCCCCTTCAGAGAAACTGTGGATGTGTGTGTTTTGAATGTAGAACCTCTGCTTTGTGAGTTATCACCTCAAGATACTCCTCCTCCGACTGTGTGATCAGCTGACCTTGAACAGCTGATTTTGAACACAGACACTTTGACAGTGTTTTCTCCACCTAGACCAGCGCTTTTGGTATCAAGAATTCGGCCGAACGGTGCAGGAAGAGTGTGTGACTGGCAGACTATCATATGACAAACAAGTGTACTTATTTTCATAGCTCTAACTTCACTAGGGCGTGATCTGGCCTAAGACAAACTATTGTCACTATTCTAGGTGGCGCTGTAGACACATTTCTTTACCGACTTTTATGAAACCGATAAATACTCGCAGTTTTTCACACTTCTGAAGTGTGTGCAAAATTTGGTGAGTATTCATGCATGTTCAGGGGGTCAAATTAGAGGTCAAATGGCAGAATCTAATCAAACTGTTAGCAGTATCAATAGGCCTTGAACCGACGTGGTCCACGGCAGGGCCGGACTGGATCAGGATTTCAAGCCGGGAATATTCCACAGCATCCAGACCACTTCCAGCACCACGGAGGCAAAATTGTATTTTTTTCCCCTCCAAAAACCTTTTGTAATTTTTTTACAGCAATTAAAATAATACTATTATACTGTAATCAATGGTCTTTATGAACATCACATGACCTTACTCACATACCTGCATTATTTTCCGTGTTAAAATCCGATGTCATTGGGATCGACAAACTGTGACAGCCAAAGAGACATTTGTTTTTTTTTTGTTTTTGTTTTTTTTTCTTCTCTTTTTTTGTCTGCATTTGTTCTCATTGTTTAACTCCACAGAAGATGTCAACATTGTTTGAGATCAATGCATTTTTTAGTCTTGCAGCCAAATATTTAAATATTTAGTGCATGTGTGTGACCATCAGCGGTCCTCCCTGAAAGCTGAGCAGACATCCTTTATTAGAACTCTCTATTATAAGCCAGGGAGGGCAGTGCTACACCTCAGTGATGTGTGGGGGAAACAAAGACTGGACAGGACGAACGGGGACAGAAATTAACTATTGCAGTTAAAGATTGTAAGGTGGTGTGTTATTCCCAACTACTAACTGTCCATCAATAAAAATAAATAAATAAATCGAAAAAAGAGAAGAAAACCAAACCAGCACAAAAGAAGAAGAGATTCAATAAATAAATAATTAAACAAAACGGTAGTGAGCACCATAATTGTGGATGACTTGATAGTACAAAATAGAATGCAATAGAATAGAATAGGCCAGAAGAGGACACTAGTGCAAAAGAGAATGAGTTTAGGGTAGAGATTGTGGAGAGATTCTCAGCACATTCTGGGGGGTCCCATCATTTACTGAAATGGGACTCAGCAGTAGCTGGCGAGACCCGATCAAACATGCAAGTGTGAAGGACCCCGAAGCCCAGAACAGCAATCACGGCAAGGCAGCGCCAAGCCAACAGGGCACCCCCCATCCCGGGCCGTAGGAGCTACAGGGTGCCGCCCCCAGAGAGCCACCGGGGCCACTGTGAACGACGCAAACCCGGAGAACAAGAGGGAGCAGCTACAGACCCCCCCAGCACACCTAGGCCGACCCAGGCGGCCCGGGGCACGAGGACCCATCCTAACCCCAACCTCGCCCACCCCAGCCCCCACCAAACCCCCCACCCCACCACCCAACCTGCCCAACCCCACACCCTCCCCCGAGGCGGCCAACGGCCCCACACAGCCAGGAAGCCAGACACAGGGGCCAAGCCGCCCACCAAAGTGGCGGCACCCAGCCCATCACAAGGCAGGCCGCCACTGGGAGCCGGTCAGAGGACAACAGAGCCGGGACCCGATGCGAGCCCAGAGGGTAAAAATGGACAGTGTGGTGGGGCCCGGTGACACCAACAGGGAGGCACCCCGCACACCTCCTGCACCGGCCCCAGGCGAGCGCAGTAGATCCAGGGCCTCCACCCCCCCACAATGCGCCCCAACAACACACCAGGACAGAGTCACCACATGCCACCAGCCCGCAGTACAGCCACAGCACCCACCAGAACGGCCAATCCAGCCCAAGCAGCCCCCCAAGAGCCATCGCACCAGCTTGGACCCGACAGGGAAGCAGGAGAACCCCTCCCCGACCACAGCCCCCAGGTCCCGGGGACCCCCCCAGCCACAGCAACATGGATGGTAGTCCACCCCCGCTACCCCATAGCCACAAGCGGGCCGGGTCCCACCAGCGAGGCCATATTAGTGACCCCCCCTCATTACTCCCTGTTAATATGTCTCCAGATCCCTGATTGGAGACATTATCCCTGCACCGTGATAGTGTAACCCTGAGTGTAAAAGTGGAGAGGTTGGGCGAGGCATCCAGGGGGCAGGCCAGAGGACCACAGAGGATGGCTACTCTGCAGCCTACCCTGGCCTAAGTTCCCCGAACCGTCCCAGACCTACCCCCAAGGTGTGAATGGGTGTGGTGCATTAAAAAGAAATTAGAGAGCAGGGGAGGCAAGCAAGAGGGTGATGGGGAAGAGACAAGGCTAATGAGCCCTGCCATTTGCTCCACCACAGAGCCCATCCCTCCCGCTCCCACCTGCTCTCGAGACCCTAACTGTTGTGTCCCTATATGTGCCTAAGAGTAGCTATATACAGTGAGGTGTGAAGTGTGTGAAGTGCACAGTAAGAGGCAGTCTGGTGTGGGTCCAGCCCATTAGGACAGAGCAGCGGGGGAGACAGGTAGTGAGACCACTGGTACTGATGCAGAGGGCCCCCAGAGCCCCGAGGCAAGAGGCCAAGGTGCGTCCACCCGAACCCGACCAGCCCAGCCAGCACCAAAACCCCCAGAAGTCGCAGCGCTAGACCAGCGCCCTGGCAGACCAGCGCCCCGGCAGACCAGCGCCCCGGCAGACCAGCGCCCCGGCAGACCAGCGCCCCGGCAGACACCGTAGTCCCACCACGGGCCAGCCGCAAGAGACATTTGAACCCAGTTTCCACAGAAAAGAAATCATCTTAAAATCTCAATGACTGTGTCCCAAACCTTAACCCCTTAAGCCCGGTCGGCCCACGGGTGGGCCAAGAAAATTTTTTAATTTTTCATTAATTATTAACTTTTTTTGTTTGTATATTTCCAGAGCTGCCATTCTCCTAACTTGACTTTCTCTCTTTCTCCCTACATACCGTAGGATACTTCCAATGTTGTATGTCACCTTTATGGAAATTCAGTTAATAGAGCCCAAACAGTTTGTTTATTTGATAGTATAATTATATTTATTCAGCAATAACTCATTTTCTGTAAGTTTTCAAATATCCCACGCTGTTGAATTTACCACAGTTATGAACATGTTCAGAATTAGCCGCTGTGTTGCTCAGTAACCATGCCAACATAGCCATCTCTCCTTCTTTTTCTCTTTATTCATATATTCCCGGTTCATTACTGTGTGTAAATGTCACATGGGGACATGACTAACACAGTGCAGCTCAGATAGATATTAGAATGGTGTGTTGTTTATCTGTGTATAAGTTAACGCTGTTTAGCACCGGTGTGTTGTTGAAGCTAATACGGTAATAAGATAGCTGTTATCTGAAATGACAATCGACCCGACTGACAGCAACCCGAATATCATTAAAATATTTTTTAATGACCCGTAACTGTGGTTGACAGCGGGCACCCGCTCACTTCAGATCAGCCCGCCCATCACTGATATGATATATATATATATATATATATATATATATATATATATATATATATATATATATATATATATATATATATATATATATATATATATATCATTAAAAAATATTTTAATGATATTCGTGTTGCGGTTGGTCGGGTCGTTTGTCATTTCAGATGACAGCTAGCTTAATAACGCTTTAGTTTCAACAACACACCGGTGCTAAACAGCGTTAATTTATGCACAGATACCCGTGTGCCAGTCCGGGCCTGGTCCACAGTGGACTAATGATCAGATAAAGTTAAAATGATCAGATGAAGTTAAAATGATCAGATAAAGTTAAAATGATCAGATGAAGTTAAAATGATCAGATAAAAAGTCTCCATTCTCAGTTGTTAAACATATAATTTAATCCATATATTAGTCAGTAAATTAAAGTCTTTTCAATTCACCTTAGTCCAGAAAATACACTACTGGAGATGGAGAACTGGAGATGAACAATTACCACACAGAGGCTATGACCGGTAATGTTACCTTGTCAAGCTAGCGGTAATGCTAACGTTAATGTTATAAATCGCCAACTATTGAAGAAAAAATACATGAAAATATTTAAATAAATCAACATACCTGAGACAAGACTGAAAGGAAAAGTAGACGGCGAATGCGTCTTCTGTTTGCCGCATTTCTTCTCTGCGCATCCCGAAGGTAAATAAACAGAACCAACACAACAGGTAACACAGCTGGGACCGACATTTGTCCTCCGTGTAAATAGTAGTCAGCTGCTGTCAGTCTCGCGGAGGGGTGGTTTCATATTTCGCGGGGTAGACTTGTCAGCGTGTGACGTCAGCACGTTTGTTACGTTCACTTGGCGAGTGGTGTCCCATTTTCAGGGGGAATTATTTCCCCTTGATGAGTGGAATTTACTTTTTAGGGCACTTAAAACCAAGTGGAAGTTTTAAGGGGGACAAATGGGACGGGGCCTAACATTGACCCTGGATAAATAAATCAGTTTATTAGTAAATGTCATATGACACCAAACAAACATCTTCCATCTGTTCTGTTCTGGACCACACTGAACCCACAGCACTTTGATCTTTGACCCACAGGCCCAATGGTGCTGAATGTGTTTCTTCTTCTATTCCAGTGTCTCCATACAAAGCCCCCAGGAACCTACAGACCTCTGAACCCACCAAGTCTAGTTTCAGAGTGACCTGGGACCCTGCGCCTGGACATGTTAAAGGATACAAGGTGACCTTTCACCCCAGTGGAAATGATATAGACCTGGAAGAACTACTGCTGGGACCTCATGACAACACTGTGGTTCTGGAAGAACTCAAGTAAGGCATCACCTTTACTACTACTACGACTACTACAACTACTACTACTACTACTACTACTACTGCTACAGCAACTACTACTACGACTACTACTACTACAGCAACAACTACTACTACGACTACAACAACTACTACTACTACGACTACTATGACTACTACAACTGCGACTACTGCTACTACTACTACTGCGACTACTACTACGACTACAACAACTACTACTACTACGACTACTATGACTACTACAACTACTACTACTACGACTACAACAACTACTACTACTACGACTACTATGACTACTACGACTGCGACTACTGCTACTACTACTACTGCGACTACTACTACGACTACAACAACTACTACTACTACGACTACTATGACTACTACAACTGCGACTACTGCTACTACTACTACTGCGACTACTGCTACGACTACTACTACTACTACTACTACAGCAACTACTACTACGACTACTACTACTACAGCAACAACTACTACTACGACTACAACAACTACTACGACTACTATGACTACTACAACTGCGACTACTGCTACTACTACTACTACGACTACTACTACTACTACTACTACAGCAACTACTACTACGACTACTACTACTACAGCAACAACTACTACTACGACTACAACAACTACTACTACTACGACTACTATGACTACTACAACTGCGACTACTGCTACTACTACTACTGCGACTACTACTACGACTACAACAACTACTACTACTACGACTACTATGACTACTACAACTGCGACTACTGCTACTACTACTACTGCGACTACTACTACGACTACAACAACTACTACTACTACGACTACTATGACTACTACAACTGCGACTACTGCTACTACTACTACTGCGACTACTACTACGACTACTACTACTACAGCAACTACTACTACGACTACTACTACTACAGCAACAACTACTACTACGACTACTACTACTACTACAACTACTGCTACTACGACTGCGACTACTACTACTACTACTACTACTACAACTGCGACTACTGCTACTACTACGACTGCGACTACTACGACTACTATGACTACTACGACTACTACTACTGCGACTACTACTACTACGACTACTACTACTACTACTACTACGACTACTATGAGTACTACTACTGCGACTACTACTAATACTATGAATACAACTATGACAACTATGAATACTACTACTATTACTACTACTACGACTACTATGACTACTACTACTGCGACTACTACTACTACTATGAATACTACTATGACTACTACTACTATTACTACTACTATGACTACTACTACTACTACTATTGCGACAACTACTACTACTACTACTACTACTGCGACTACTACTACTACTATGAATACTACTATGACAACTATGACTACTACTACTATTACTACTACTATGACTACTACTACTGCGACTACGACTACTACTGCGACTACTACTACTACGACGACTACTACTACTACGACTACTACTACTACTACAACTACTACAACTACGACTACTACTACAACTGCGACTACTGCTACTACTACAACTGCGACTACTACTACTACGACTACTACTACTACTACAGCAACTACTACTACGACTACTACTACTACAGCAACTACTACTACGACTACTACTACTACAGCAACAACTACTACGACTACTACAACTGCGTCTACTACTACGACTACTACTACTGCGACTACTACTACTACAACTACTACTACTACTACAGCAACTACTACTACGACTACTACTACTACAGCAACAACTACTACGACTACTACTACTACGACTACTGCTACTACTACTACTGCGACTACTACTACGATTACTACTACTACTACTACTACTACAGCAACTACTACTACGACTACTACTACTACAGCAAAAACTACTACTACTACTACTACTACGACTACTACTACTACAGCAACAACTACTACTACGACTACAACAACTACTACTACTACGACTACTACTACGACTACAACAACTGCGACTACTACGACTACGACTACTATGACTACTACGACTACTACTACTGCGACTACTACTACTACGACTACTACTACTACTACAGCAACTACTACTATGACTACTACTACTATGACTACTACTACAACTGCGACTACTGCTACTACTACAACTGCGACTACTACTACTACTACAACTACTACTACTGCGACTACTACTACTACTACTACAGCAACTACGACTACTACTACTACATCAACTACTACTACGACTACTACTACTACAGCAACAACTACTACAACTGTGACTACTACTACTACTACGACTACTACTACTGCGACTACTACTACTACGACTACTACTACTACTACAGCAACTACTACTACGACTACTACTACTACTACAGCAACAACTATTACGACTACTACTACTACGACTACTGCTACTACTACTACTGCGACTACTACTACGATTACTACTACTACTACTACAGCAACTACTACTACGACTACTACTACTACAGCAACAACTACTACGACTACTACTACTACAACTACTACTACTACAACTGCGACTACTGCTACTACTACGACTGCGACTACTACGACTACTATGACTACTACGACTACTACTACTGCAACTACTACTACTACGACTACTACTACTACTACAGCAACTACTACTATGACTACTACTACTACGACTACTACTACAACTGCGACTACTGCTACTACTACTACTGCGACTACTACAGCAACTACTACTACGACTACTATAACTACTACTACGACTACGACTACTACTACGACTACTATGACTTCTACGACTACTACTGTTACCATGACTACTACAACTACGACTACTATGACTATACGACTACTACTACGACAACGACTACTACTACTACTACTGCGACTACTATGACTACTATGACTACTACTACTACTGCGATTACTATTACTACTACTACTATTGTGACAACTACTACTACTACTGCTACTACTACTACTGCGACTACTACTACGACTACTACTATGACTACTACAGCAACTACTACTACGACTACTACTACTACAACTACTACTACTATGACTACTACGACTACTACTACTGCTACTACTAGTACTACTGCCACTATGACTACTACAACTATGACTACTATGACGACTACTACTACGACAACGACTACTACTACTACTGCGACTACTACTACTACTACTACTACTACTACTATTGCGACAACTACTACTACTACTACTGCGACTACTACGACTACTACTACTACAACTACTACTATGACTACTACTACTACTACTACAGCATCTACTACTACGACTACTACTACAACTGCGACTACTGCTACTACTACGACTACGACTACTATGACTACGACTACTATGACTACTACGACTACTACTACTACTACTGCTTCTACTATGACTACTATGACTACTAGTACTACTACTGCGACTACTACTACTACTACGACTACTACTGCAACTACTACTACTACGACTACTATGACTACTACGACTACTACTACTACTACTACTACTACTACTATGACTACTATGACTACTACTACTATTACTACTACTATGACTACTACTACTGCGACTACGACTACTACGACGACTACTACTACTACGACTACTACTACTACTACAACTACTACTACTACGACTACTACTACAACTGCGACTACTGCTACTACTACAACTGCGACTACTACTACTACTACGACTACTACTACTGCGACTACTACTACTACAACTACTACTACTACTACAGCAACTACTACTACGACTACTACTACTACAGCAACTACTACTACGACTACTACTACTACAGCCACAACTACTACGACTACTACTACTACGACTACTACAACTGCGACTACTACTACTACGACTACTACAACTGCGACTACTGCTACTACTACTACTGCGACTACTACTACGATTACTTCTACTACTACTACTACAGCAACTACTACTATGACTACTACTACTACAGCAACAACTACTACGACTACTACTACAACTGCGACTACTGCTACTACTACGACTGCGACTACTACGACTACGACTACTATGACTACTACGACTACTACTACTGCGACTACTACTACTACTACAGCAACTACTACTATGACTACTACTACTACGACTACTACTACAACTGCGACTACTGCTACTACTACTACTGCGACTACTACAGCAACTACTACTACGACTACGACTACTACGACTACTATGACTACTACGACTACTACTGCTACCATGACTACTATAACTACGACTACTATGACTATACGACTACTACTACGACAACGACTACTACTACTACTGCGACTACTACTACGACGACTACGACTACTACAGCAACTACTACTACGACTACTACTACTACAACTACTACTACTATGACTACTACGACTACTACTACTGCTACTACTAGTACTACTGCTACTATGACTACTACAACTATGACTACTATGACGACTACTACTACGACAACGACTACTACTACTGTGACTACTACTACTACTACTACTACTATTGCGACAACTACTACTACAACTACTGCGACTACTACTACTACTACTATGAATACTACTACTACTACTACTACTATGACTACAACGACTACTACTACTATTACTACTACTGCGACTACTACGACTACTACTACTACTACTGCTTCTACTATGACTACTATGACTACTAGTACTACTACTGCGACTACTACTACTACTACGACTACTACTGTGACTACTACTACTACTACTACTACGACTACAACTACTACTATAACTACGACTACAAATACTACTGCAACTACTACTACTACGACTACTATGACTACTACTACTACTACTGCGACTACTACTGCTACTATTACTACTACTACTACGATTACCAATACTACTACTACTATTACTATTACTCCTACTACTACAACTACTACTGTTACTACTACTACTACTACTACTACTATTACTAGTACTACTACTACTGCCACTACTACTACTACTAATACTACTACTACTACTACTACTACTATTACTACCACTACTACTACTACTACTAATAATAATAATAAAAACAATAATAATAAAAATAAAAATGTGTTTTTATTTTCAGGGCTGAAACTAAATATTCAGTTTCAGTGTTTGGAATGTTTGATGGAGGACAGAGTTTACCTTTAGCAGGAGAAGAAAAGACCACCCTGTCTGATGCTCCTGAACCTCCTCCTGTCACCTCCTCTGGTAAAACACTATTGAACCTCCTCCTGTTACCTCCGCTGTAGACTGTGTACTTTAACTGTAGACTGTGTACTTTAACTGTAGACTGTGTACTTTAACTGTAGACTGTGTACTTTAACTGTAGACTGTGTACTTTAACTGCAGACTGTGTACTTTAACCGTAGACTGTGTACTTTAACTGTAGACTGTGTACTTTAACTGTAGACTGTGTACTTTAACTGTAGACTGTGTACTTTAACTGTAGACTGTGTACTTTAACTGTAGACTGTGTACTTTAACTGTAGACTGTGTACTTTAACTGTAGACTGTGTACTTTAACTGCAGACTGTGTACTTTAACTGTAGACTGTGTACTTTAACTGCAGACTGTGTACTTTAACCGTAGACCGTGTACTTTAACCGTAGACCGTGTACTTTAACTGTAGACTGTGTACTTTAACTGCAGACTGTGTACTTTAACTGTAGACTGTGTACTTTAACTGTAGACTGTGTACTTTAACTGTAGACTGTGTACTTTAACTGTAGACTGTGTACTTTAACTGCAGACTGTGTACTTTAACTGTAGACTGTGTACTTTAACTGTAGACTGTGTACTTTAACTGTAGACTGTGTACTTTAACTGTAGACTGTGTACTTTAACTGCAGACTGTGTACTTTAACCGTAGACCGTGTACTTTAACCGTAGACCGTGTACTTTAACTGTAGACTGTGTACTTTAACTGCAGACTGTGTACTTTAACTGTAGACTGTGTACTTTAACTGTAGACTGTGTACTTTAACTGTAGACTGTGTACTTTAACTGTAGACTGTGTACTTTAACTGTAGACTGTGTACTTTAACTGCAGACTGTGTACTTTAACTGTAGACTGTGTACTTTAACTGTAGACTGTGTACTTTAACCGTAGACCGTGTACTTTAACCGTAGACCGTGTACTTTAACTGCAGACTGTGTACTTTAACTGTAGACTGTGTACTTTAACTGTAGACTGTGTACTTTAACTGTAGACTGTGTACTTTAACTGTAGACTGTGTACTTTAACTGTAGACTGTGTACTTTAACTGTAGACTGTGTACTTTAACTGTAGACTGTGTACTTTAACTGCAGACTGTGTACTTTAACTGTAGACTGTGTACTTTAACTGTAGACTGTGTACTTTAACTGTAGACTGTGTACTTTAACTGTAGACTGTGTACTTTAACTGTAGACTGTGTACTTTAACTGTAGACTGTGTACTTTAACTGCAGACTGTGTACTTTAACTGTAGACTGTGTACTTTAACTGTAGACTGTGTACTTTAACTGCAGACTGTGTACTTTAACTGTAGACTGTGTACTTTAACTCCTAATATTTGGTCTCTTTTGACTTTTTTCCTCCTAATTTCCAGTTTTGACCAAATAATGACTTTTTTCATGTAACTTTTTTTTTCGTATTCAAACGATTATCAGAACAAATGGAGTCATTTTACAGTTGTATAATATGTATTATCTGTTCAACTCTAAGCACAGACATATTTATGGTGCATATCCATATGATTGATGATGCTTTAAACACACTGTTAACATGTTTGTAATTGTACACACAGGCTGGTGTTTAAACCACTGCTCCTCAGTTCAGAGGACGAGCGGCCTTTTTTCAACCCTACAGGTGCCTGAGGCAGGAATGTTGTGGAATTCTACGATAACGGAGGCATCATATGTCAGTGTCAGAGGAAGAAGACCACAGGCTGCTTCACTACTGGATGGAAAAAAAAAACAAACAAAAAGAATGAGCCTGAGGACGCTGCAGTGAATCCACCAATGACAACTGTCTTTCAACCTGTGGTTCCACTGTTCATGATCTGTGTTCTGTTCTGCTGCTACTGTCCTGGGGCCTATCCCATAATGCTCCGCTTCACTTCTGCTTTCTTTCTTTACACTCATGTTAAAGCCGGGTGGCAAACACCTGGTCCGGGGCCCAAAACAAACACCTTCCAAAAGGTCCGACGGAGTTTGGAAGAACGACATTTTTCTTTAAGTTCCACAAAATAATAAGAATACTTTAACTCACAAACACTTTCAACTCTAGTTTTATAACTTCACCTGGACCAGTCTAAGTTCAACTGGACCAGTTTACCTTCAACTGGACCAGTTTAAATTCAACTGGACCAGTTTAACTTGTAGGTGGACAGTCCCAGCGTGTCCAACAGCTGGTCCGTCTCATGTCAGCTGTTGGACATCCTAGTATTAAATGTAGGTGGACAGTCCTAGCGTCCACTGGTCTATCTCATGTCAGCTGTTGTCTCCACAGCCACTCAGTGTAAGACGACCGCCAAGGCCGACATTGTACTGCTGGTCGACGGCTCGTGGAGTATCGGACGCATCAACTTCAAAACTATCCGTAACTTCATTGGGCGGATGGTCAGTGTCTTCGACATCAGTCCCAACAGAGTCCAGATCGGTAACGGTTCCACCACGTCTGCACCACTTCAGTTAGAACCAATGAACATGTTTACACTGTGACTCTGATCATTCATGTGGGTCTGCAGGTCTGGCTCAGTACAGCGGTGACCCAAAGACCGAGTGGCACCTGAACGCCCATGGGACCAAAGCATCGCTACTGAACGCTGTGGTCAACCTGCCGTACAAAGGAGGGAACACCATGACAGGTGAGGTCAACTCTATTTAGAACCTGCCGTAGGCTCGTCACAGACTCACAGTTGTGTTCACCTCCTAGAAATTGTAACCAAGAGAGACCTCTGATTGGTGCATCCCATGTCCTGTGATTGGTCCATCCCATGTCCTCTGATTGGTCGATTCTACATCCACACTACATTCACATCCATTTCCCTACTTTTCCGTCTTGTTTTGTGAACATGAACGTTATTATTGAAGATGACTCGTGTGAATATGGATTCAGCCGAGTGCACGAGGAAGTGGAAGAATCTTTGAGACAAGTTGTTCGAGAACAAAAGGGTCTGATGTGGGGATCCAGGTGGTAAATCCTAGAGGAGTGGATCCAGGTGGTAAATCCTAGAGGAGTGGATCCAGATCCTGGGTTGTTGTCTCAGGCAAAGGTCTTTGTCCACAGGATGTGTTTTTAGTCCAGAGTTAAAAACCTTGTCTTCCGGGTTCTTTCAGAGAACATATGTTCTTCCATGTTATGAATAGCGCATGCCATGTACTCCCCACACTGGCATAAATTACAAATATCTGCAAGGAAGTAACTGCGACATTTTGCCACACTAGCATGTAGAGACCTTTAGTGTTCAGTCCAGGTGAGTTGAGACTGAATTGAATCCTCTGGAACTGGACTAAATTGCTCTTTCCATTCCTGACGTTGCTCCAGGAGCTGGTGTTTATGCTTCCATCTGTATTACGGATGTTGCATTTAAAATCCTCTAGGGGGCGCAAATGAGTCGCATTGCCGAGCGTTTGAGAAATATGGCGTCTATCGAAGCAGTGATTTTGATTTATTTACTGTAGAGGCATGAAAACAAACAAAAAATGGAAATTTTGACTTTATTTATCTCAATTATTACTTTTTATTGCGTAATTTTGCGCTTTTATCGCATAATGTTGACTTTTTGTTGCAAAAAATTGGCCGAAATTTTACACTTCAGCCTCTCTACTGCCCCCACAATTTCCTGTGGTATTGCTCCGTTTGTCCTGGAACACTGTGGATCAACGGACAAACTGACGGATGAATCTACCTCTGGAACTGGATGAAAAATCTCTTTGTGTAATTAACAGAATAGACTAATTAGGCTTTACTGTCAGTCCTCTCAACCTAACATTGTTTTATTTTCACAGGATTGGCTCTGAACTACATCCTGCAGAATAACTTCAAACCTAACGTGGGTTCACGTGCAGACGCTCGGAAGATCGGAGTCCTGATCACTGATGGAAAATCTCAGGATGAGATTGTTTCCATTTCACAGAATCTGAGAAACAGTGGCATCGAGTTGTACGCTATAGGTACGGTTTGACCATGTGACCACTAACCACGACCCCAAGGCACTACTAACCACGCCCCCTGAGGCACTACTAACCACACCCCCCTTGAGTCACTATTAACCACGCCCCCTGAAGCACTACTACACACGCCTCCTGAGGCACTACTAACCACACCCCCCTGAGGCACTATTAACCACGCCCCCTGAAGCACTACTACACACGCCTCCTGAGGCACTACTAACCACACCCCCCTGAGGCACTATTAACCAAGCCCCCTGAAGCACTACTATACACGGCTCCTGAGGCACTACTAACCACACCCCCCTGAGGCACTACTAACCACACCCCCCTGAGGCAGTACTAACCACACCCCCCTGAGGCACTACTAACCACACACCCCTGAGGCACTACTAACCACACCCCCATGAGGCACTATTAACCACGCCCCCTGAAGCACTACAACCCACGCCTCCTGAGGCACTACTAACCACACCCCCTGAGGCACTATTAACCACGCCCCCTGAAGCACTACTACACACGGCTCCTGAGGCACTACTAACCACACCCCCCTGAGGCACTACTAACCACACACCCCTGAGGCACTACTAACCACACCCCCATGAGGCACTATTAACCACGCCCCCTGAAGCACTACAACCCACGCCTCCTGAGGCACTACTAACCACACCCCCTGAGGCACTATTAACCACGCCCCCTGAAGCACTACTACACACGGCTCCTGAGGCACTACTAACCACACCCCCTGAGGCACTATTAACCACGCCCCCTGAAGCACTACTACACACGGCTCCTGAGGCACTACTAACCACACCCCCCTGAGGCACTACTAACCAAACCCCCCTGAGGCACTACTAACCACACCCCCCTGAGGCACTACTAACCAAACCCCCCTGAGGCACTACTAACCACACCCCCCTGAGGCACTACTAACCACACCCCCCTGAGGCACTACTAACCAAACCCCCCTGAGGCACTACTAACCACGCCCCCTGAAGCACTATTAACCACACGCCCTTAGGCACTACTTAACTACGCCCCCTCACACACATTTGACCTCTCTCTTACTATTGTGAAAACATATGTTTGGTGACCTTGACATTTGACCTACATTCACCAAATTGTAACATGATCTGACCTTTACTGAACATTTGATAGAAATTGGTCCAGTGGATTTAGTGTGAACATGCTGACAAACAAACAAACTAGAAATCCACTCACAACAGATCATATGAAATCTGCGATCTTGTCCATCATTATCAGTCATTATCATGTTCAATCATTATCAGTCATTATCATCTTAAATCATTATCAGTCATTATCATGTTCAATCATTATCAGTCATTATCATCTTAAATCATTATCAGTCATTATCATCTTAAATCATTATCAGTCATTATCATGTTCAATCATTATCATTATCAGTCATTATCATGTTCAATCATTATCATTATCAGTCATTATCATGTTCAATCATTATCATTATCAGTCATTATCATGTTCAATCATTATCATTATCAGTCATTATCATGTTCAATCATTATCATTATCAGTCATTATCATGTTCAATCATTATCATTATCAGTCATTATCATGTTCAATCATCATCAGTCATTATCATGTTAAATCAGTATCATTATCAGTCATTATCATGTTCAATCATTATCAGTCATTATCATCTTAAATCATTATCAGTCATTATCATGTTCAATCATTATCAGTCATTATCATCTTAAATCATTATCAGTCATTATCATCTTAAATCATTATCAGTCATTATCATGTTCAATCATTATCAGTCATTATCATCTTAAATCATTATCAGTCATTATCATCTTAAATCATTATCAGTCATTATCATGTTCAATCATTATCAGTCATTATCATCTTAAATCATTATCAGTCATTATCATGTTCAATCATTATCAGTCATTATCATCTTAAATCATTATCAGTCATTATCATGTTCAATCATTATCAGTCATTATCATCTTAAATCATTATCAGTCATTATCATGTTCAATCATTATCATTATCAGTCATTATCATGTTAAATCATTATCAGTCATTATCATGTTCAATCATTATCAGTCATTATCATGTTAAATCATTATCATTATCAGTCATTATCATGTTCAATCATTATCAGTCATTATGTTCAATCAGTATCATTATCAGTCATTATCATGTTCAATCATTATCAGTCATTATCATGTTAAATCATTATCATTATCAGTCATTATCATGTTAAATCATTATCAGTCATTATCATGTTAAATCATTATCATTATCAGTCATTATCATGTTAAATCATTATCAGTCATTATCATGTTAAATCATTATCAGTCATTATCATGTTAAATCATTATCATTATCAGTCATTATCATGTTCAATCATTATCAGTCATTATCATGTTCAATCATTATCAGTCATTATCATGTTCAATCATTATCAGTCATTATCATGTTAAATCATTATCATTATCAGTCATTATCATGTTAAATCATTATCATTATCAGTCATTATCATGTTAAATCATTATCAGTCATTATCATGTTCAATCATTATCAGTCATTATCATGTTAAATCATTATCATTATCAGTCATTATCATGTTCAATCATTATCAGTCATTATCATGTTCAATCATTATCAGTCATTATCATGTTCAATCATTATCAGTCATTATCATGTTAAATCATTATCATTATCAGTCATTATCATGTTAAATCATTATCATTATCAGTCATTATCATGTTAAATCATTATCAGTCATTATCATGTTCAATCATTATCAGTCATTATCATGTTCAATCATTATCAGTCATTATCATGTTCAATCAGTATCATTATCAGTCATTATCATGTTCAATCATTATCAGTCATTATCATCTTAAATCATTATCAGTCATTATCATGTTCAATCATTATCAGTCATTATCATCTTAAATCATTATCAGTCATTATCATGTTCAATCATTATCAGTCATTATCATCTTAAATCATTATCAGTCATTATCATGTTCAATCATTATCAGTCATTATCATCTTAAATCATTATCAGTCATTATCATCTTAAATCATTATCAGTCATTATCATGTTCAATCATTATCATTATCAGTCATTATCATGTTAAATCATTATCAGTCATTATCATGTTAAATCATTATCAGTCATTATCATGTTAAATCATTATCATTATCAGTCATTATCATGTTCAATCATTATCAGTCATTATCATGTTCAATCAGTATCATTATCAGTCATTATCATGTTCAATCATTATCAGTCATTATCATGTTAAATCATTATCAGTCATTATCATGTTAAATCATTATCAGTCATTATCATGTTAAATCATTATCATTATCAGTCATTATCATGTTAAATCATTATCAGTCATTATCATGTTAAATCATTATCAGTCATTATCATGTTAAATCATTATCAGTCATTATCATGTTAAATCATTATCATTATCAGTCATTATCATGTTAAATCATTATCAGTCATTATCATGTTAAATCATTATCATTATCAGTCATTATCATGTTCAATCATTATCAGTCATTATCATGTTCAATCATTATCAGTCATTATCATGTTAAATCATTATCAGTCATTATCATGTTAAATCATTATCATTATCAGTCATTATCATGTTCAATCATTATCAGTCATTATCATGTTAAATCATTATCAGTCATTATCATGTTCAATCATTATGAGTCATTATCATGTTCAATCATTATCAGTCATTATCATGTTAAATCATTATCATTATCAGTCATTATCATGTTCAATCATTATCAGTCATTATCATGTTCAATCAGTATCATTATCAGTCATTATCATCTTAAATCATTATCAGTCATTATCATGTTCAATCATTATCAGTCATTATCATCTTAAATCATTATCAGTCATTATCATCTTAAATCATTATCAGTCATTATCATGTTCAATCATTATCATTATCAGTCATTATCATGTTAAATCATTATCAGTCATTATCATGTTAAATCATTATCAGTCATTATCATGTTAAATCATTATCATTATCAGTCATTATCATGTTCAATCATTATCAGTCATTATCATGTTCAATCAGTATCATTATCAGTCATTATCATGTTCAATCATTATCAGTCATTATCATGTTAAATCATTATCATTATCAGTCATTATCATGTTCAATCATTATCAGTCATTATCATGTTAAATCATTATCAGTCATTATCATGTTAAATCATTATCAGTCATTATCATGTTAAATCATTATCATTATCAGTCATTATCATGTTAAATCATTATCAGTCATTATCATGTTAAATCATTATCAGTCATTATCATGTTAAATCATTATCATTATCAGTCATTATCATGTTAAATCATTATCAGTCATTATCATGTTAAATCATTATCATTATCAGTCATTATCATGTTCAATCATTATCAGTCATTATCATGTTCAATCATTATCAGTCATTATCATGTTAAATCATTATCAGTCATTATCATGTTAAATCATTATCATTATCAGTCATTATCATGTTCAATCATTATCAGTCATTATCATGTTAAATCATTATCAGTCATTATCATGTTCAATCATTATGAGTCATTATCATGTTCAATCATTATCAGTCATTATCAAGTCAAATCATTATCATTATCAGTCATTATCATGTTCAATCATCATCAGTCATTATCATGTTAAATCATTATCAGTCATTATCATGTTCAATCAGTATCATTATCAGTCATTATCATCTTAAATCATTATCAGTCATTATCATGTTCAATCATTATCAGTCATTATCATCTTAAATCATTATCAGTCATTATCATCTTAAATCATTATCAGTCATTATCATGTTCAATCATTATCATTATCAGTCATTATCATGTTAAATCATTATCAGTCATTATCATGTTAAATCATTATCAGTCATTATCATGTTAAATCATTATCATTATCAGTCATTATCATGTTCAATCATTATCAGTCATTATCATGTTCAATCAGTATCATTATCAGTCATTATCATGTTCAATCATTATCAGTCATTATCATGTTAAATCATTATCAGTCATTATGTTAAATCATTATCAGTCATTATCATGTTAAATCATTATCATTATCAGTCATTATCATGTTAAATCATTATCAGTCATTATCATGTTAAATCATTATCAGTCATTATCATGTTAAATCATTATCATTATCAGTCATTATCATGTTAAATCATTATCAGTCATTATCATGTTAAATCATTATCATTATCAGTCATTATCATGTTCAATCATTATCAGTCATTATCATGTTCAATCATTATCAGTCATTATCATGTTAAATCATTATCATTATCAGTCATTATCATGTTCAATCATTATCAGTCATTATCATGTTAAATCATTATCAGTCATTATCATGTTCAATCATTATGAGTCATTATCATGTTCAATCATTATCAGTCATTATCATGTTAAATCATTATCATTATCAGTCATTATCATGTTCAATCATCATCAGTCATTATCATGTTAAATCATTATCAGTCATTATCATGTTCAATCAGTATCATTATCAGTCATTATCATCTTAAATCATTATCAGTCATTATCATGTTCAATCATTATCAGTCATTATCATCTTAAATCATTATCAGTCATTATCATCTTAAATCATTATCAGTCATTATCATGTTCAATCATTATCATTATCAGTCATTATCATGTTAAATCATTATCAGTCATTATCATGTTAAATCATTATCAGTCATTATCATGTTAAATCATTATCATTATCAGTCATTATCATGTTCAATCATTATCAGTCATTATCATGTTAAATCATTATCAGTCATTATCATGTTAAATCATTATCATTATCAGTCATTATCATGTTAAATCATTATCAGTCATTATCATGTTAAATCATTATTATCAGTCATTATCATGTTCAATCATTATCAGTCATTATCATGTTCAATCATTATCAGTCATTATCATGTTAAATCATTATCAGTCATTATCATGTTAAATCATTATCATTATCAGTCATTATCATGTTCAATCATTATCAGTCATTATCATGTTAAATCATTATCAGTCATTATCATGTTCAATCATTATGAGTCATTATCATGTTCAATCATTATCAGTCATTATCATGTTAAATCATTATCATTATCAGTCATTATCATGTTCAATCATCATCAGTCATTATCATGTTAAATCATTATCAGTCATTATCATGTTCAATCAGTATCATTATCAGTCATTATCATGTTAAATCATTATCAGTCATTATCATGTTAAATCATTATCAGTCATTATCATGTTCAATCATTATCAGTCATTATCATGTTAAATCATTATCAGTCATTATCATGTTAAATCATTATCAGTCATTATCATGTTAAATCATTATCAGTCATTATCATGTTCAATCATTATCAGTCATTATCATGTTCAATCATTATCAGTCATTATCATGTTAAATCATTATCAGTCATTATCATGTTAAATCATTATCATTATCAGTCATTATCATGTTAAATCATTATCATTATCAGTCATTATCATGTTAAATCATTATCAGTCATTATCATGTTAAATCATTATCAGACATTATCATGTTAAATCATTATCATTATCAGTCATTATGTTAAATCATTATCAGTCATTATCATGTTCAATCATTATCAGTCATTATCGTGTTAAATCATTATCATTATCAGTCATTATCATGTTAAATCATTATCAGTCATTATCATGTTAAATCATTATCAGTCATTATCATGTTAAATCATTATCGGTCATTATCATGTTCAATCATTATCAGTCATTACCATGTTAAATCATTATCAGTCATCATGTTAAATCATTATCATTATCAGTCATTATCTTGTTAAATCATTATCATTATCAGTCATTATCATGTTAAATCATTATCATTATCAGTCATTATCATGTTAAATCATTATCAGTCATTATCATGTTAAATCATTATCAGTCATTATCATGTTAAATCATTATCATTATCAGTCATTATCATGTTAAATCATTATCATTATCAGTCATTATCATGTTAAATCATTATCAGTCATTATCATGTTAAATCATTATCAGACATTATCATGTTAAATCATTATCATTATCAGTCATTATCTTGTTAAATCATTATCAGTCATTATCATGTTAAATCATTATCAGTCATTATCATGTTCAATCATTATCAGTCATTATCGTGTTAAATCATTATCATTATCAGTCATTATCATGTTAAATCATTATCAGTCATTATCATGTTAAATCATTATCAGTCATTATCATATTAAATCATTATCAGTCATTATCATGTTCAATCATTATCAGTCATTATCATGTTCAATCATTATCAGTCATTATCATGTTCAATCATTATCAGTCATTATCATGTTCAATCATTATCAGTCATTATCATGTTAAATTATTATCATTATCATGTTAAATCATGATCAGTCATCATGTTAAATCATTATCATTATCAGTCATTATCATGTTAAATCATTATCATTATCAGTCATTATCATGTTAAATCATTATCAGTCATTATCATGTTAAATCATTATCAGTCATTATCATGTTAAATCATTATCAGTCATTATCACGTTCAATTATTATCAGTCATTATCATGTTAAATCATTATCAGTCATTATCATGTTAAATTATTATCATTATCATGTTAAATCATGATCAGTCATCATGTTAAATCATTATCATTATCAGTCATTATCATGTTAAATCATTATCAGTCATTAACATGTTAAATCATTATCAGTCATTATCATGTTAAATCATTATCAGTCATCATGTTAAATCATTATCATTATCAGTCATTATCATGTTAAATCATTATCATTATCAGTCATTATCATGTTAAATCATTATCAGTCATTATCATGTTCAATTATTATCAGTCATTATGTTAAATGATTATCATTATCAGTCATTATCATGTTAAATGATTATCATTATCAGTCATTATCATGTTAAATCATTATCAGTCATTATCATGTTAAATCATTATCAGACATTATTATGTTAAATCATTATCATTATCAGTCATTATCATGTTAAATCATTATCAGACATTATCATGTTAAATCATTATCAGTCATTATCATATTAAATCATTATCAGTCATTATCATGTTCAATCATTATCAGTCATTATCATGTTCAATCATTATCAGTCATTATCATGTTCAATCATTAGCAGTCATTATCATGTTAAATCATTATCAGTCATTATCATGTTAAATTATTATCATTATCATGTTAAATCATGATCAGTCATCATGTTAAATCATTATCATTATCAGTCATTATCATGTTAAATCATTATCATTATCAGTCATTATCATGTTAAATCATTATCAGTCATTATCATGTTAAATCATTATCAGTCATTATCATGTTAAATCATTATCAGTCATTATCACGTTCAATTATTATCAGTCATTATCATGTTAAATCATTATCAGTCATTATCATGTTAAATTATTATCATTATCATGTTAAATCATGATCAGTCATCATGTTAAATCATTATCATTATCAATCATTATCATGTTAAATCATTATCATTATCAGTCATTATCATGTTAAATCATTATCAGTCATTATCATGTTAAATCATTATCAGTCATTATCATGTTAAATCATTATCAGTCATCATGTTAAATCATTATCATTATCAGTCATTATCATGTTAAATCATTATCACTATCAGTCATTATCATGTTAAATCATTATCAGTCATTATCATGTTCAATTATTATCAGTCATTATGTTAAATGATTATCATTATCAGTCATTATCATGTTAAATGATTATCATTATCAGTCATTATCATGTTAAATCATTATCAGTCATTATCATGTTAAATCATTATCAGACATTATTATGTTAAATCATTATCATTATCAGTCATTATCATGTTAAATCATTATCAGACATTATCATGTTAAATCATTATCATTATCAGTCATTATCATGTTAAATGATTATCATTATCAGTCATTATCATGTTCAATCATTATCGGTCATTATCATGTTAAATCATTATCAGTCATTATCATGTTACGTCAAGAACAGTCATTATCATGTAAAATCATTATCAGTCATTATCGTGCTAAATCATCATCATTATCATGGTAAATCATCATAGATATCAGTAATTATCATGTTAAATCATCATCATTATCAGCCTTTAATATGTTGGCCTAGTGTGGGTCTAGGGTTGGCCTACTTTGCGCCTAGTGTTGGCCTTGTGTGGGCCAACTGTTGGCCTAGTGTGGGACTAGTGTGGGCCTACTGTTGACCTAGTGGTGTCCTAGTGCGGGCCTCATGTGGGACTAGCGTGAGCCTACTGTCGGCCAAGTGTAGGCCTACATTTGGACTAGTGCTCACCTAGTGTGGGCTTAATGTTGGCCTACTGTGTGCCTAGCGTGCGCCTACTGTTGGCCTACTGTGCACCTACTGTTGGCCTACTATTGGCCTAGTGTGCACCTACAGTTAGCCTAGTGTTGGCCTAGTGTTGGACTAGTGTGGGCTTAATGTTGGCCTACTGTGTGCCTAGCGTGCGCCTACTGTTGGCCTAATGTGCACCTACTGTTGGCCTACTATTGGACTAGTGTGGGCCTAGCATTGGCTTAGTGTAGGCCTTGTGTTGAGCTACTGTTGGCCTGGTGTGGGCTTAGTATTGGCCTAGTGTGGGACTAGTGTTGGCCTAGTGCTTACCCAGTGTTGGTCTAGTGTTGGCCTAGTGTGGGCGCCTATTGTGGACCTAGTCTTGGCCTAGTGTGGGGCTAGTATGGGCCTATTGTGGACCTAGTGTTGGCCTAGTGTGGGCCTACTGTTGGCCTATTGTGGGCCTAGTATTTTCCTAGTGTAGGCCTAGTGTTGATCTATTGTTGGCCTGGTGTTGTCCTACTGTTGTCCCAGGTTTGGCCTAGTGTGGGACTAGTGTTGGCCTTGTGTGGGACTAGTGTTGCCCTAATGTGGGCCTAGTGTGTGCCTACTGTTGGCTTAGTGTTGGCCTACTGTGCACCTACTGTTGGCCTACTATTGGCCTAGTGTGCACCTACAGTTAGCCTAGTGTTGGCCTAGTGTTGGACTAGTGTGGGCCTAATGTTGGCCTACTGTGTGCCTAGCGTGCGCCTACTGTTGGCCTAGTGTGCACCTACTGTTGGCCTACTATTGGACTAGTGTGGGCCTAGCGTTGGCTTAGTGTAGGCCTTGTGTTGAGCTACTGTTGGCCTGGTGTGGGCTTAGTATTGGCCTAGTGTGGGACTAGTGTTGGCCTAGTGCTTACCCAGTGTTGGTCTAGTGTTGGCCTAGTGTGGGCGCCTATTGTGGACCTAGTCTTGGCCTAGTGTGGGGCTAGTATGGGCCTATTGTGGACCTAGTCTTGGCCTAGTGTGGGCCTACTGTTGGCCTATTGTGGGCCTAGTATTTTCCTAGTGTAGGCCTAGTGTTGATCTATTGTTGGCCTGGTGTTGTCCTACTGTTGTCCCAGGTTTGGCCTAGTGTGGGACTAGTGTTGGCCTTGTGTGGGACTAGTGTTGCCCTAGTGTGGGCCTAGTGTGTGCCTACTGTTGGCTTAGTGTTGGCCTACTGTGCACCTACTGTTGGCCTACTATTGGCCTAGTGTGCGCCTCCAGTTAGCCTAGTGTTGGCCTACTGTTGGACTAGTGTGGGCCTAATGTTGGCCTACTGTGTGCCTAGCGTGCGCCTACTGTTGGCCTAGTGTGCACCTACTGTTGGCCTACTATTGGACTAGTGTGGGCCTAGCGTTGGCTTAGTGTAGGCCTTGTGTTGAGCTACTGTTGGCCTGGTGTTGCTCTACTGTTGGCCGAGGTTTGGCCAAGTGTGAGCCAAGTGTTTGCCTAGTGTTGACCTACTGTTGGCCTACTGTGGCTCTACTGTGGGCCTAGTGTTGGCCTAGGGCCCCACATTGACCAGAACTGGCCCTGGTGTTAATGCATTTATTTTGACAGATCTTATATATATTTATTGTGTGAATTGTGATGTTGTGTTTTTTTCATCAGGTGTTAAAAATGCAGATGAGAACGAGTTGAAGTCAATCGCCTCCGATCCTGATGAGATTCACATGTACAATGTTAATGACTTCCAGTTCCTGTTGGACATCGTGGACGACCTGTCCATCAACCTGTGCAACAGCGTCAAAGGCCCTGGTAAGAAAACAGCTGACCTTTGACCCCTGTGGACACACAAGCAGAGGGTGTTGAAGGTTCTGAGGATGTCACAATTCTATTTTCAAAATTTTCAATTTTGTTTATAGATCCCAAATCACATCAAGGTCATCTCAGAGGACATTACAGACTGTCCCCCTGTCCTTAGTCCTTCCCCATGTAGTTAGCTCCTCCCCCTGTCCTTAACCACACTGAAGGACAGATCTACTCCTATGGACGGACAGACTCTAGATGAACATCCATTAGTAGATGAAGTGGGGCAGCGGGTCTGGGGTCAGTACAGGACACAGTTGAGTTGGTGCAGATCCTGTTTTCTATGGCTCCTTATGTGGATACTGCTGAGAGAGAGAGAGAGATATTTTAGTCTGGCAACATGTCTGTTAGGCCCCGTCCCATTTCTCCCCCTTAAAACTTCCACTTGGTTTTAAGTGCCCTAAAAAATAAATTCCACTCATTAAGGGGAAATAATTCCCCCTGAAAATGGGACACCACTCGCGAAGTGAACGTAACAAACGTGCTCACGTCACACGCTGACAAGTCTACCCCGCCAAATATGAAACCACCCCTCCGCGAGACTGACAGCAGCTGACTACTATTTACACGGAGGACAAATGCCGGTCCCAGCTGTGTTGCCTGTTGTGTTGGTTCTGTTTATTTACCTTCGGGATGTGCAGAGAAGAAATGCGGCAAACAGAAGACGCATTCGCCGTCTACTTTGCCTTTCGGTCTTGTCTCGGGTATGTTGATTTATTTAAATTTTTTGATGTATTTTTTCTTCAATAGTTGGCGATTTATAACATTAACGTTAGCATTACCGCTAGCTTGACAAGGTAACATTACCGGTCCAGTTCCTCCAGCTGCGGCCGCCATTTTTGTTGTCAGAAATCAGTCGGCTCGCTGAGCTCGCAGTGCATCATGGGTAATTTCATCTTCCACTCAAAACGAAGTCCGCAACCAACCTCACTACATTTTGAGGGTTGATTTTAAGGGCAAAATCGCACTCCCACTTGCTCCCCTAGGTAATGGGACACCCTACCCCTACACATGAACGCGCAAAATCTAGGGTTAGGGGAAATTTTAGGGTTAGGGGGAGAAATGGGACTGGGCCTTAGCCTTCAGAATTACTAGTCTGCACTAACGCTAACACATTAAACTAGATCAGTGGTAGAGTTCAGACCTAAGTGAAGCAGCACCAGTCTGTGCTAACCCTAAACCTAACCATATGGGAGAAGCAGTCTGTACGTAGGTCAGGCGAAGGCAGTTGAGATCTGGGAGGAAAAACACTGTAGACGTGGCAGGTGTGGTCAGGTGGAACGGAATCAAACGGGCAGGGGCCAAACAGGATCAGATCAAACACTGCAACAGACTCAGGAGACTGCTGGACAACAGGGCAAACACTTGACTATCTGGCAAAGACGTGACAGACTGAAGCGAGTTAAATGTCAGCAGTCGGAGGAACCACAGGTGGACCATCAGGTGCTGCTGATCACTAAGGTCAGGGAATTGGGTTAAAGGTGACAGATGCAGAAAAGCTAGAAACTAGGTAAAGGGTGAAACAGACAGAACTGCAGACAAGAGAAAGAGACAGACAGAGTAGAACTATAACACTATCAGTGTTATCTTATCTGATGTCAGAAGGTAAGATCAAGGGCCAATTCCAATTCTTCCCCTAACCCTCAAATTCAACCCTCAATCAGTAGCCCTCAAAACTAAGTGTTCAGGGCTATTTGTGACCTGCGTGAAGTTGCCCCCACACCCCCACCCATCGAAAATCTTTGGATAAATAGTGTCATTCATTTGTGCCGTTAAAATTATGCTTTATGCTGTTATGGTTTTTGAGATATTAACAATTCTTTCAAAGGTCATCCTGAGGTCAGCTAGCCCCCCACTTCTGCCTAAGTTAACCAAAATAGTCACGTTTGTTTGTGCCGTTAAAATTATTGTTTGTGCCAATATGGTTTTATAGATATTACATTATTTATTTTTGACCAATGACGTCACTCAGTCCCCTACTTGCACCAACGTTAACCAAAATAATCTTGTTTGTTTGTGATACGTTTGTGGAGGCTAAAGTTTGTTTTGTGCCGTTATGGTTTTTGAGTCATTATTTCATAGGTTATCCAGCTCCCCCAGCTGCTCTAAATTTGACCGAAACATTCGTATTTGTTTGTGCTACATTCTGTTCTGATTTTATAGATATTACAGTATTTTTCAACCACTGACTTCAGCCAACACTAATCTCCCTAAAATAGTTTTTCATATATATATATATTTTATTTTATTATTATTTTTTTTTTTACAGGAGCTACGTTTGCACTAGATACTACACTCTTTTTATTCTGTCACAGCTGTTGTTACCTGATCACAACGTCTTGATGCTTCCTTGTTGTTTGTCTGGTTAAGTGTAAGCAGTGTTTTAAATTTTTATTTAGTAGTTTTGTTCCCAATTTATTTAAATAGACATCATTAGACTTCATTTTACTACTAGTGGGAGGTGGACAGGTTTGAACCTGTAGTACACCTGTGGAAGAAAAGTTATACATGTAAGAAAGTCTGAATCTGATTTCTGGTACATGTAAGTGTTTTAGAATGACTTCAGTTATGAAGTTGGAATCAGAATGATCTTTAGAATAATCATTATAATAAGTTCTGGCGCTCACACATACACCTCTGCCAGACCAAGGAGAGACACATGTTCTTATACAGATACGACTGACAATAAAAGGAAGACTGGTTATGGTTAATAACCAGTCAACATTCAACTAATGTAACTAGCAATAAAAAACTGTTGTTGACTGGTTTAAATCTGCCCTGGGTTTAACACAGTCAACACTCTGAGGTGAATTACAAATATAAAGTAATAATACAAAGAATAAATAAATAATACAAATGTTAAGGCACAATACATTTCCATTACATTTGTGAGATGTTTCAAAACAAAGTTTGAATATTGACTCAAGACAGTGGACTGGACATTACAGACAGAGGAGTGGACATTACAGACAGAGGAGTGGACATTACAGACAGAGGAGTGGACATTACAGACAGAGGACTGGACATTACAGACAGTGGACTGGACATTACAGACAGAGGACTGGACATTACAGACAGTGGACTGGACATTACAGACAGAGGAGTGGACATTACAGACAGAGGACTGGACATTACAGACAGAGGAGTGGACATTACAGACAGAGGAGTGGACATTACAGACAGAGGAGTGGACATTACAGACAGAGGACTGGACATTACAGACAGAGGAGTGGACATTACAGACAGAGGAGTGGACATTACAGACAGAGGACTGGACATTACAGACAGTGGACTGGACATTACAGACAGTGGACTGGACATTACAGACAGAGGAGTGGACATTACAGACAGAGGACTGGACATTACAGACAGAGGACTGGACATTACAGACAGTGGACTGGACATTACAGACAGTGGACTGGACATTACAGACAGAGGAGTGGACATTACAGACAGAGGACTGGACATTACAGACAGTGGACTGGACATTACAGACAGTGGACTGGACATTACAGACAGTGGACTGGACATTACAGACAGAGGAGTGGACATTACAGACAGAGGACTGGACATTACAGACAGAGGACTGGACATTACAGACAGTGGACTGGACATTACAGACAGTGGACTGGACATTACAGATAGAGGACTGGACATTACAGACAGTGGACTGGACATTACAGACAGTGGACTGGACATTACAGACAGTGGACTGGACATTACAGACAGAGGACTGGACATTACAGACAGTGGACTGGACATAACAGACAGTGGACTGGACATTACAGACAGAGGACTGGACATTACAGACAGAGGACTGGACATTACAGACAGTGGACTGGACATTACAGACAGAGGAGTGGACATTACAGACAGAGGACTGGACATTACAGACAGAGGACTGGACATTACAGACAGTGGACTGGACATAACAGACAGTGGACTGGACATTACAGACAGTGGACTGGACATTACAGACAGTGGACTGGACATTACAGAGGACTGGACATTACAGACAGTGGACTGGACATTACAGACAGAGGACTGGACATTACAGACAGAGGACTGGACATTACAGACAGTGGACTGGACATTACAGACAGAGGACTGGACATTACAGACAGTGGACTGGACATAACAGACAGTGGACTGGACATTACAGACAGTGGACTGGACATAACAGACAGTGGACTGGACATAACAGACAGAGGACTGGACATAACAGACAGAGGACTGGACATTACAGACAGAGGACTGGACATTACAGACAGAGGACTGGACATTACAGACAGTGGACTGGACATTACAGACAGAGGACTGGACATTACAGACAGAGGACTGGACATTACAGACAGTGGACTGGACATTACAGACAGTGGACTGGACATTACAGACAGTGGACTGGACATTACAGACAGTGGACTGGACATTACAGACAGTGGACTGGACATAACAGACGTGGACTGGACATTACAGACAGAGGACTGGACATTACAGACAGAGGACTGGACATTACAGACAGTGGACTGGACATTACAGACAGAGGAGTGGACATTACAGACAGAGGACTGGACATTACAGACAGAGGACTGGACATTACAGACAGTGGACTGGACATAACAGACAGTGGACTGGACATTACAGACAGTGGACTGGACATTACAGACAGTGGACTGGACATTACAGAGGACTGGACATTACAGACAGTGGACTGGACATTACAGACAGAGGACTGGACATTACAGACAGAGGACTGGACATTACAGACAGTGGACTGGACATTACAGACAGAGGACTGGACATTACAGACAGAGGACTGGACATTACAGACAGTGGACTGGACATAACAGACAGTGGACTGGACATTACAGACAGTGGACTGGACATAACAGACAGTGGACTGGACATAACAGACAGAGGACTGGACATAACAGACAGAGGACTGGACATTACAGACAGAGGACTGGACATTACAGACAGAGGACTGGACATTACAGACAGTGGACTGGACATTACAGACAGAGGACTGGACATTACAGACAGAGGACTGGACATTACAGACAGTGGACTGGACATTACAGACAGTGGACTGGACATTACAGACAGTGGACTGGACATTACAGACAGTGGACTGGACATTACAGACAGTGGACTGGACATAACAGACGTGGACTGGACATTACAGACAGAGGACTGGACATTACAGACAGTGGACTGGACATAACAGACAGTGGACTGGACATTACAGACAGTGGACTGGACATTACAGACAGTGGACTGGACATTACAGACAGTGGACTGGACATTACAGACAGAGGACTGGACATTACAGACAGAGGACTGGACATTACAGACAGTGGACTGGACATAACAGACAGTGGACTGGACATTACAGACAGTGGACTGGACATTACAGACAGTGGACTGGACATTACAGAGGACTGGACATTACAGACAGTGGACTGGACATTACAGACAGAGGACTGGACATTACAGACAGAGGACTGGACATTACAGACAGTGGACTGGACATTACAGACAGAGGACTGGACATTACAGACAGTGGACTGGACATAACAGACAGTGGACTGGACATTACAGACAGTGGACTGGACATAACAGACAGTGGACTGGACATAACAGACAGAGGACTGGACATAACAGACAGAGGACTGGACATTACAGACAGAGGACTGGACATTACAGACAGAGGACTGGACATTACAGACAGTGGACTGGACATTACAGACAGAGGACTGGACATTACAGACAGTGGACTGGACATTACAGACAGTGGACTGGACATTACAGACAGTGGACTGGACATTACAGACAGTGGACTGGACATTACAGACAGTGGACTGGACATTACAGACAGTGGACTGGACATAACAGACGTGGACTGGACATTACAGACAGAGGACTGGACATTACAGACAGTGGACTGGACATAACAGACAGTGGACTGGACATAACAGACAGTGGACTGGACATTACAGACAGTGGACTGGACATTACAGACAGTGGACTGGACATTACAGACAGTGGACTGGACATAACAGACAGTGGACTGGACATTACAGATAGAGGACTGGACATTACAGACAGTGGACTGGACATTACAGACAGTGGACTGGACATTACAGACAGTGGACTGGACATAACAGACAGTGGACTGGACATTACAGATAGAGGACTGGACATTACAGACAGTGGACTGGACATTACAGACAGTGGACTGGACATTACAGATAGAGGACTGGACATTACAGATAGAGGACTGGACATTACAGACAGTGGACTGGACATTACAGACAGTGGACTGGACATTACAGACAGTGGACTGGACATTACAGACAGTGGACTGGACATTACAGACAGTGGACTGGACATTACAGACAGAGGACTGGACATTACAGACAGTGGACTGGACATTACAGACAGTGGACTGGACATTACAGACAGTGGACTGGACATTACAGACAGTGGACTGGACATTACAGACAGTGGACTGGACATAACAGACAGAGGACTGGACATTACAGACAGAGGACTGGACATTACAGACAGAGGACTGGACATTACAGACAGAGGACTAGACATTACAGACAGTGGACTGGACATTACAGACAGTGGACTGGACATTACAGAGGACTGGACATTACAGACAGTGGACTGGACATTACAGACAGAGGACTGGACATTACAGACAGTGGACTGGACATTACAGACAGTGGACTGGACATAACAGACAGAGGACTGGACATTACAGACAGAGGACTGGACATTACAGACAGTGGACTGGACATTACAGACAGTGGACTGGACATTACAGACAGAGGACTGGACATTACAGACAGAGGACTAGACATTACAGACAGTGGACTGGACATTACAGACAGAGGACTGGACATTACAGACAGTGGACTGGACATTACAGACAGTGGACTGGACATTACAGACAGTGGACTGGACATTACAGACAGAGGAGTGGACATTACAGACAGAGGACTGGACATTACAGACAGTGGACTGGACATTACAGACAGTGGACTGGACATTACAGACAGTGGACTGGACATTACAGACAGAGGACTGGACATTACAGACAGAGGACTGGACATTACAGACAGAGGACTGGACATTACAGACAGTGGACTGGACATTACAGACAGAGGACTGGACATTACAGACAGAGGACTGGACATTACAGACAGTGGACTGGACATTACAGACAGAGGACTGGACATTACAGACAGTGGACTGGACATAACAGACAGTGGACTGGACATAACAGACAGTGGACTGGACATTACAGACAGTGGACTGGACATAACAGACAGTGGACTGGACATAACAGACAGTGGACTGGACATAACAGACAGTGGACTGGACATTACAGACAGAGGACTGGACATTACAGACAGAGGACTGGACATAACAGACAGTGGACTGGACATTACAGACAGAGGACTGGACATTACAGACAGAGGACTGGACATTACAGACAGTGGACTGGACATTACAGACAGTGGACTGGACATTACAGACAGTGGACTGGACATTACAGACAGTGGACTGGACATTACAGACAGTGGACTGGACATAACAGACGTGGACTGGACATTACAGACAGAGGACTGGACATTACAGACAGAGGACTGGACATTACAGACAGTGGACTGGACATAACAGACAGTGGACTGGACATTACAGACAGTGGACTGGACATTACAGACAGTGGACTGGACATTACAGACAGAGGACTGGACATTACAGACAGAGGACTGGACATTACAGACAGTGGACTGGACATAACAGACAGTGGACTGGACATTACAGATAGAGGACTGGACATTACAGACAGTGGACTGGACATTACAGACAGTGGACTGGACATTACAGACAGTGGACTGGACATAACAGACAGTGGACTGGACATAACAGACAGTGGACTGGACATTACAGATAGAGGACTGGACATTACAGACAGTGGACTGGACATTACAGACAGTGGACTGGACATTACAGATAGAGGACTGGACATTACAGACAGTGGACTGGACATTACAGACAGTGGACTGGACATTACAGACAGTGGACTGGACATTACAGACAGTGGACTGGACATTACAGACAGAGGACTGGACATTACAGACAGTGGACTGGACATTACAGACAGTGGACTGGACATTACAGACAGTGGACTGGACATTACAGACAGTGGACTGGACATTACAGACAGTGGACTGGACATAACAGACAGAGGACTGGACATTACAGACAGTGGACTGGACATTACAGACAGTGGGCTGGACATTACAGACAGTGGACTGGACATTACAGACAGTGGACTGGACATTACAGACAGAGGACTGGACATTACAGACAGTGGACTGGACATTACAGACAGTGGACTGGACATTACAGACAGAGGACTGGACATTACAGACAGAGGACTGGACATTACAGACAGAGGACTGGACATTACAGACAGAGGACTGGACATTACAGACAGAGGACTGGACATTACAGACAGAGGACTGGACATTACAGACAGAGGACTGGACATTACAGACAGAGGACTGGACATTACAGACAGAGGACTGGACATTACAGACAGTGAACTGGACATTACAGACAGTGGACTGGACATTACAGACAGTGGACTGGACATTACAGACAGTGGACTGGACATTACAGACAGTGGACTGGACATTACAGACAGTGGACTGGACATTACAGACAGTGGACTGGACATAACAGACGTGGACTGGACATTACAGACAGAGGACTGGACATTACAGACAGTGGACTGGACATTACAGACAGTGGACTGGACATTACAGACAGTGGACTGGACATTACAGACAGTGGACTGGACATTACAGACAGTGGACTGGACATAACAGACAGTGGACTGGACATTACAGATAGAGGACTGGACATTACAGACAGTGGACTGGACATTACAGACAGTGGACTGGACATTACAGATAGAGGACTGGACATTACAGACAGTGGACTGGACATTACAGACAGTGGACTGGACATTACAGACAGTGGACTGGACATTACAGACAGAGGACTGGACATTACAGACAGAGGACTGGACATTACAGACAGTGGACTGGACATTACAGACAGTGGACTGGACATTACAGACAGTGGACTGGACATAACAGACAGAGGACTGGACATTACAGACAGTGGACTGGACATTACAGACAGTGGACTGGACATTACAGACAGAGGACTGGACATTACAGACAGTGGACTGGACATAACAGACAGTGGACTGGACATAACAGACAGTGGACTGGACATTACAGATAGAGGACTGGACATTATAGACAGTGGACTGGACATTACAGACAGTGGACTGGACATTACAGACAGTGGACTGGACATAACAGACAGTGGACTGGACATAACAGACAGTGGACTGGACATAACAGACAGTGGACTGGACATTACAGACAGAGGACTGGACATTACAGACAGTGGACTGGACATAACAGACAGTGGACTGGACATTACAGACAGAGGACTGGACATTACAGACAGTGGACTGGACATTACAGACAGAGGACTGGACATTACAGACAGAGGACTGGACATTACAGACAGTGGACTGGACATTACAGACAGAGGACTGGACATTACAGACAGTGGACTGGACATAACAGACAGTGGACTGGACATAACAGACAGTGGACTGGACATTACAGACAGTGGACTGGACATAACAGACAGTGGACTGGACATAACAGACAGTGGACTGGACATAACAGACAGTGGACTGGACATTACAGACAGAGGACTGGACATTACAGACAGAGGACTGGACATAACAGACAGTGGACTGGACATTACAGACAGAGGACTGGACATTACAGACAGAGGACTGGACATTACAGACAGTGGACTGGACATTACAGACAGTGGACTGGACATTACAGACAGTGGACTGGACATTACAGACAGTGGACTGGACATTACAGACAGTGGACTGGACATAACAGACGTGGACTGGACATTACAGACAGAGGACTGGACATTACAGACAGTGGACTGGACATAACAGACAGTGGACTGGACATTACAGACAGTGGACTGGACATTACAGACAGTGGACTGGACATTACAGACAGAGGACTGGACATTACAGACAGAGGACTGGACATTACAGACAGTGGACTGGACATAACAGACAGTGGACTGGACATTACAGATAGAGGACTGGACATTACAGACAGTGGACTGGACATTACAGACAGTGGACTGGACATTACAGACAGTGGACTGGACATAACAGACAGTGGACTGGACATAACAGACAGTGGACTGGACATTACAGATAGAGGACTGGACATTACAGACAGTGGACTGGACATTACAGACAGTGGACTGGACATTACAGATAGAGGACTGGACATTACAGACAGTGGACTGGACATTACAGACAGTGGACTGGACATTACAGACAGTGGACTGGACATTACAGACAGTGGACTGGACATTACAGACAGTGGACTGGACATTACAGACAGAGGACTGGACATTACAGACAGTGGACTGGACATTACAGACAGTGGACTGGACATTACAGACAGTGGACTGGACATTACAGACAGTGGACTGGACATTACAGACAGTGGACTGGACATAACAGACAGAGGACTGGACATTACAGACAGTGGACTGGACATTACAGACAGTGGACTGGACATTACAGACAGTGGACTGGACATTACAGACAGTGGACTGGACATTACAGACAGAGGACTGGACATTACAGACAGTGGACTGGACATTACAGACAGTGGACTGGACATTACAGACAGAGGACTGGACATTACAGACAGAGGACTGGACATTACAGACAGAGGACTGGACATTACAGACAGAGGACTGGACATTACAGACAGAGGACTGGACATTACAGACAGAGGACTGGACATTACAGACAGAGGACTGGACATTACAGACAGAGGACTGGACATTACAGACAGAGGACTGGACATTACAGACAGTGGACTGGACATTACAGACAGTGGACTGGACATTACAGACAGTGGACTGGACATTACAGACAGTGGACTGGACATTACAGACAGTGGACTGGACATTACAGACAGTGGACTGGACATTACAGACAGTGGACTGGACATTACAGACAGTGGACTGGACATAACAGACGTGGACTGGACATTACAGACAGAGGACTGGACATTACAGACAGTGGACTGGACATTACAGACAGTGGACTGGACATTACAGACAGTGGACTGGACATTACAGACAGTGGACTGGACATTACAGACAGTGGACTGGACATTACAGACAGTGGACTGGACATAACAGACAGTGGACTGGACATTACAGATAGAGGACTGGACATTACAGACAGTGGACTGGACATTACAGACAGTGGACTGGACATTACAGATAGAGGACTGGACATTACAGACAGTGGACTGGACATTACAGACAGTGGACTGGACATTACAGACAGTGGACTGGACATTACAGACAGAGGACTGGACATTACAGACAGAGGACTGGACATTACAGACAGTGGACTGGACATTACAGACAGTGGACTGGACATTACAGACAGTGGACTGGACATAACAGACAGAGGACTGGACATTACAGACAGTGGACTGGACATTACAGACAGTGGACTGGACATTACAGACAGAGGACTGGACATTACAGACAGTGGACTGGACATAACAGACAGTGGACTGGACATAACAGACAGTGGACTGGACATTACAGATAGAGGACTGGACATTATAGACAGTGGACTGGACATTACAGACAGTGGACTGGACATTACAGACAGTGGACTGGACATAACAGACAGTGGACTGGACATAACAGACAGTGGACTGGACATAACAGACAGTGGACTGGACATTACAGACAGAGGACTGGACATTACAGACAGTGGACTGGACATAACAGACAGTGGACTGGACATTAAGCACTCTGGCGCTCCAGGGAAACATTTCCTTTGAGGGCAGTCAGTGCTTTCTAGGCAGGCTTGACCCATGATACTGTTGGACATCATGTGTCCTACTGCAGTCAGACCTGGGAAATGAAGTGAAAGCAGCATCAGAAAACAGCCAGTATGTCACACATTGTTCTACATTAAACACCACTCCATTGCTTCATTTACATTATGATTTAGTCATTTATGTTTGGGTACAATCTGTGCTTGTAAATAACTTCATAAAATCCTTACTTCAGTTCATACTTCATGTTCATAGTTTGCATATTCTTTTTTAAAACAGCTGTTTTTCTGTTTTATTTTGTACATAGTCAGTGCTCCAAACCCAAGTCATTTTTATTTATGCAGTTAACTTTTAATGCTTATTGTACGGCCCTCTAGAACGTCCCGTTCACTTTGAATCACGTCAGTGGGTGGCAACAGGTTTTGTCACTTCAGATTCACTGTACCATATCACTCCGCAGGTAGTTCGGCCACTTTTAAAGTAAATATTAGCTTCGTTGTAACTGCTAGCTTATCCAATGTTAACCTATCCTGATGTTTTATTGTGGGCAGTATAAGGCACACCTGTGCACTAATCATGATGTCAGATCAGCATCTTGATGTGGCACACCTGTGAGGTGGGATGGATTATCTCAGCAAAGCACAAGTGCTCACTATCACACATTTGTGAACAATGTTTGAGAGAAATGGTAATATTGTGTATCTGGAATGAATTTTACATCTTTAAGTCCATCTCATGAAAAATGGGAGCAAAAACAAAAGTGTTGCGTTTATATTTTTGTTGTGTGTATATATATAATTGACAGTCCATGAAACACTGCAGTGTTTAGAACTGTTTTCTTCTGCACAGATAAAGACATGTAAAGTTCCAATAATAAACAAAGTATGTCTAGTTTGCTAAGAAATAATCTGGTCAGGTTCAGTGTTTAGGGCAGAAAAATAACTAGTTATATTAAAAGTAAATAAAGGTATTCATAGCATAATGAGTAATACATGAAAAGTCATTTATTATACTTTGTTAATAATTTCCGTTTGTGAGTGCATCCTAAAATACTCACATTTGGTGTGATATTCTGTCCACTTTAGCAACCTGTAAAACAATACTTTACAAACCAATGAATGCTAATCACTCAAATACTCTTCAGCTCAATCTAAAACAGCCGTTACCAAAAATGTCATGTGTTTCTTTGTAGTTTTTCAAGGAACAGAAACACAAATGTATAAAGAAATCTAAACATTAAAGAATATTGGTATAGCAAATTTGCACTATTTAATTTGTATTTAATTTATTTATCTACAGCCACAAAACAAGCAAGACTGTAACATGTGAAAAAGTATATTTACCTGGAGTTGTTGTTCAGTGACATCCCAACAGTTTGGAGTTTGAGTGAAAACGCATCCACTTGGAAGGACAGAAAGACAAGTGTGGATGAAAACTGAATATATTGAATGTCATTTGTGCTTCACCCGTCATGTTAAGGAACAGGAAACAGAAAAATCTATTTGTTGTCGTTAACTTGGAGCTGAGGGGGACAGAGTTAATGCTATCAACCAGAGGTGGGTAATTCCAGGTCCATCAAGTCAAAGTCCTACCATGTATTACTTCAAACCTGTTCACTGAACACAGGTGATTCCACTAATTATCCCATTTACCTGGATGAGGCATTGTGCTCATCAAAATGGGCTGGTTCAACCAATACATGGCAGGACTTTGACTTGATGGACCTGGAAATACCCACCTCTGCTATCAACTGAAAACAAATCACCTAAAATCTATAATATAACGGCACAAAACAAACATTAAATGGCACCGTAGCACAAATAATTACCACCATTTAGGTTAGACTTGACAGAAGTGGGGGGGCTGGCTGACCTTTGAAAGACCTTTGAAAACCCAACTGTATTATGTTTTTAATATTTGCACTGTATAAATAACACAACCATATTCAGCTGTCACCACATACCACGGCTCAATGAAAGGTAAACACCAGCTATAACTATTGTTAGCTAACTCTGTGGCTACGGCAGATGACATTAGCCTGGTCATTTTATACCATTATCAACACAATCATGTTATATAGGCTGTTATCTGGACATGTTATCATGACATTAACACTGCTAAAAATGACAGTTTTTTTTTTTTACATTAGCTAACTTAAACGATAGCTAGCTTGTCCGCACCAGCCACTCTTGACAAAAGATCGTAAAATAAAAAATACATGTTATGCAACAATGAGGAACATAATCCATAAAATGGACCTAAACTAAGATAATGCAATGATTTTAGTATTTTTATATCTACATTAATAAAGAAAATACTGCATTCTGGGTAACCCTTGCTCCCAAGGGTGGTGTTGGAGAATCTCAGTATTGATGTTATACTGCCCTCAAACTGTCCCTCAACTTAAACGTTCTTAGGATTGGGTCAGCACTTACTCTTCGTGAGAGCATGCATTTTGGGTTGAGGGTTAAAGGAGGAATTGGAATTGGCCCCAAGTGAATGAAGACAAAAACCTGATACTATCTGGTCTGGATTCTGAGATATCACCACTGATGTGTTTGAACTGTTGACCTTCACTGTCACCTTGACCTTTAGAGCTCAGAATGTAATGTTTCTTCCTTGATGCATTATCATTTCTGAAAGTTTCATCAACATCGGTCCATAACATTTGGAGTTATCTTACAGACAGACAGGCGGACTGACACACAGAAAGACACGCAGACAGACAGGCGGACAGACACACAGAAAGACACGCAGACAGACAGGCTGACAGACACACAGTCACACGGGCGGACAGACACAGACAGACAGACAGACAGGCGGACAGACACACAGTCACACGGGCGGACAGACACAGACAGACACACAGACAGACAGACAGGCGGACAGACACAGACAAACTGCAGTTAAAACTTAACGTCTTTGTTAGAGTTGATAAATGCAGTCAAATATTTCCTGTCAGGAATGAGGTCATTTGTAGTAAATAAATCTGCGTCTATTCTCTAAAGGGTTAATTATGTTTTATCTTCCAGCTGTGCATTAGTTAAAGCTTCAGGGGTCAAAGTTCAACCAGTTCAAAGACACTCAGTCCTACTTTCCCAACCGTCACCACCTGGCTTTTAAAACCGTCTCCTGCTGCCGTCAGTTGTTTTTCGATCCCACCACTTTCGCAGTACATTTCGTGCAAAAATGTTCACGGCTTGATGTTTCCTGTTGCCGCAGGCGATGGCAGTGGCGAGCGAATCCTGCCCAGTCAGATTTACACCTCTGAGTAATGACTAGTGTCCTGGACCTGAGATAGAAATAAAGTTAAACTTTTCCAGAATTTTCCCAAACCACCGTTATTAAGGCATCTGTAAAAAAATGTTTTGTGGATTTTACTGGCGGCGCTGGGGCGGTGGTGTTAACAGGTGCCGGGGGATGTCGACATTTATGAAGTCAGATGAAAGTCGTCATTATCTGCGGAATTCAACTTTCTCCACACAGCAACTGCAACCAAGATTATAGACGAGCGCGTAAACCACAGAAACGATGTTTGACCAACTTTTATGAGTGGATGGTGCTAATGGGATAAAAACTGCAAAATGATGCTATAGGTGAAGTAAGTTAACAGTTAGATAGTAGCAGTGGGTGTTTATGGGTTCAAATGACACAATTAGACCCAAATGCAGGACTCCAAGACAGGAATTGAATATCAAACAGTTTATTGGTGCACAAGTGATAAATTATGAGGTGATTAGCTGCTGCTCTGATGTCAGGTGTGTAGCAGGACACTGGGGAACAATAACTGAGAAGTAGGGCAAAGGTCAGAGTGTACAGCTGGGTCAAAAGTAGGTATCCAACAGAGGCTTTCAAGAGTAATCCAAAATACATTACCGACAGACAGAAAAAGGTCAAACTGGTGGTCCAGATGGAGATGCAGGTCCAGTAGGGATCAGGCAGGCAAGAGGTCAGGTACCAAAAACTGAGAATCAAGCAGACAAACCAAAGAGGAGCAAACAACAGACAGAAACCAGATATCCAGACAGGGTCATACACAGGGGGACAAAGGACAGGAAGAATACCCACCTGTCAGATGCTTGAGGAAAGCAAACAGACTCAGGAACCCTATTTAACCACACCACACACAAATAATGGTAATTAACAGGGGTGTGACAAAGCACCAGTGACAGGAGGAAGAATGACACCCAGTGGAAAAAACCCTACATGACAAAATAAAAGCCCAGACCTGAACAATGGCATAAACAACATGAAGTCAAACAAAAACCAACAAGGCAAGACAAGAAAGTCCAGGCTCATAACACACGTGTTGAAACACGACAAAATTTCACCTGAAAGGCTCTGAATTTTTGTGTTGTGAAAAGCAAAGGCAACATCAGAAGGTAGTATATACAGTCATACCTCTACTGACCACAGACCTAGAAAAACAATAATCCAAGTCATGAAAAACCTTTACATCAATTTTTAATCTCTGAATACGAAAGAAAATTCACTTTACGAAACGAAACCAAAATCCCCTGAGACATAAATACTATGTACATTACTGTACGTACTGTACGAAAGTTCACAATGTACGTAAGTACGTACTGTACGTATCATCCCATTGGCTATGAAGGAAGTACCCATGATGCTTTTGGTGACCTTTGACCGTCGTTCATCACAGAGTTGTAACCGTACACATGTAAAGGACAGAACCACCGCTGCCCCATGAGTCCCCACGAGTGCGTCGACTGAAACCCCACCAGAGCACACACCCTCCACCCACCACCAGCCCAAAGAAAGTGACTCAAGGTGTGAACGAAAAGAAGAAGTGTCTGGGTTATCAACAGAAGTGAAACAAGAGATGATAATAAAGGAAGCGGAGCCATCACTGCACCAGCACCAACAAAAGACATGTTCAACAGCATTCTGTAATAAACCTCGAAAAACATTTTCATTTCATCTAGTAACAAATTTTTACCTCATTATGTAATAAGTTATTCCATTTGAAAATTTTTACAAAATGCACTTGTAACTTTTTATTCTGTATTAAATGTAATAGCATAGTTCATTATATAATAATAATTCTAAATGACAGTTTATTTGTTTGTTAATTGTATTTTATTTTAAAGTATTAGTCAAAGCTAGTTCTATTATTAGTACCAGTGTATTATCCTAGTAGCAGTACTTAACTAGTACTATCAGTACACTTTTCAAAGGTTGAATTAACACAATATTCTGGAAATTGCAATAGATTTTTTTATTCAAACCAAAACCACATCAACAATATCTATAAACATCAACGACAATAAATGAACCAACACATGCAGGTTTGTGGACAATTTAAAATAATAATGAACCGATGAAAATAAGTTTTACTTTAAAAAATGTAAGTCTTTGTTTACAGAGCTGCTGTGACACCATCATTTATCCACTAACATTCATTTAAAATAGTATGAAATTAACTCTGAAGGTTCAAAACAAACAACAACATTTATATTTAATAAATATATCTGTCATTTAAATTGTCCTAATGTCTAATATGTTTAATTATCAAACAAGACAAAACACTGGGAATGTTTCCAAAACAGCTGCTTTAGTTTTGATTTGATTTGATTTGATTTGAATGATTTATTTCGAACATGTGCCAAGTGCAACAATATTCAATACAGCAATAATAATAATAACAATGACATGTTCGAAAAGGAGTAGGATGAAGCATAAGCTTATTTAATCCACACCAACAAAGTGGAATAAGTTATTACATAATCCAAAGATGCCTTTGGCGTCGGGGTCTTGTTTGGCCCCGAAGGGAAATATTTTTCTGATAGTAACACGTGGGTAATACATTATCCCTTCCATAACATGATATAATATAATATATAATATAATATTTGATATAATGTGTTATGTAACAGTTAAAGGACAGGATCTTATTCCAGTTGGTGTTTGTTGTTGTTTTCAGACAGTGGACCACAGACCTCCAGTGACCTGGTGACCTCTGAGGTGACCCCTCACTCTTTCAGGGTCAGTTGGACTCCACCTGACGGTCCAGTGGAACAGTACCGTCTGACCTACATGATGGCTAGTGGAGGACCCCTGCATGAGGTGAGACCACCCAACTACACCCACTTACTGTACGAGATGAACACCACCCAATTACACCCACTTACTGTACGAGGTGAGCACCACCCAATTACACCCACTTACTGTACAAGGTGAACACCACCCAACTACACCCACTTAATGTACAAGGTGAACACCACCCAACTACACCCACCTTTACTGTATGAAGTGAACACCACCCAACTACACCCACTTACTGTACGAGATGAACACCACCCAATTACACCCACTTACTGTACGAGGTGAGCACCACCCAACTACACCCACTTAATGTACGAGATGAACACCACCCAATTACACCCACTTACTGTACGAGGTGAGCACCACCCAACTACACCCACTTAATGTACGAGGTAAACACCACCCACAGGTGGAGCTAAACTTGTGTATGCTCCGTTAACACGTTCATAAAATAACGTCGTTACACTTTATTATTATCATTATTATTATTATTATTATTATTGTTGTTGTTATTTTAGGCTTAGTGTTGTAAGCCAACACTTAGCCGACACTAAGCCAACACTAGGCCAACATTAGGCCCCAACACTAGGCCAACACTAGACCAACACTAGACCAGCACTAGGTGAATACTAGGCCAACACTAGGTCAACGCTCGACTAACACTTGACCAACACGAGGCCAACACTAGACCAACACTAAGCCAACACTAGGCCAACACTAGACCAGCACTAGGTGAATACTAGGCCAACACTAGGTCAACGCTCGACCAACACTTGACCAACACGAGGCCAACACTAGGTCTACACTAGACCAACACTAGGCCAACATGAAGTCAACACTAGGCCAACACTAGGCCAACACTCCTCTTTCCTTTTAGTATAATTGTAAATGATCATGTGTAAACATAGTGTCCTACATGTGATGGAGTACGTACTGAGTGTCCATGAATAATCAGTGTTAATGTTAACTTTAATGATTTATTTACTGTATTTTCACACTATAAGGTGAACTGGATTATAAGGAGCATTAAGTGAAAATAAACACTAACAATAACTATAAACATTGTTTGGAACATGGAACAAAACACACTCTGATTCTGATAAATCAAACTTTAAAAAAGTCTAAATGATCAGAATCTTTCATTTGTTTCATAGTTTGAAAGGATCATTTATAAATATAAACATTTTCATTATTTAATTAGTCTTATTTCACTGTAAAATCTAGACAAAATGTTTTAGTTTGTTATAGTGGTTTAGTTTGAGCTGAATGTGGAAGTGAATTCAGGCCAGTGTTCCTCAACCCTGGTCGTCCAGACACACTATCCTGCATGTTCTAGATGTTTCTATTTTTTGAACACGGCTGACGCTCATTGTCAGTCTTCTGCAGATGGATGACTATTAGAATCAGGTGGGTTTTTGTGTTTTTAAAAGATAAAAAAAACCCAGAAAACATATATTATATACTATGAATATTAAAGGACTCATTCTATGCTTATTTATTAATATTAACTTTATTAAAGGACTCATTCTATGCTTATTTATTAATATTAACTTTATTAAAGGACTCATTCTATGATTATTTATTAATATTAACTTTATTAAAGGACTCATTCTATGCTTATTTATTAATATTAACTTTATTAAAGGACTCATTCTATGCTTATTTATTAATATTAACTTTATTAAAGGACTCATTCTATGCTTATTTATTAATATTGTTGTTCTTCATTGTTATTGAATTCATTGTGTGTTGGTTCTATTTATAAAATCATTCAGATTGTTTTGTTTCCAGTTGTTTTTTTCACGGTAGAAAAATGACTGGAGGTGGAACAACACAGTTTATTTCTACTTCCTCATACATGTCCATGACGCGCTGATGAGGCGTCTGTGATTGGCTCAGAATGTGTGAAGGAACACTCCCCCCTCCCCTCTGGCTCTGTGTGTGTTTACCATCCCAGAGTAACATCCAGCTAGGTTTGGTGACGTCACTTGTTTTGAAAACGTGCAGTAAAAAAACAGTCTTTATTTCCACAGAGACACATGAACCAGTTTGAGCCAACAGTTTTTTACAGTTTGTGCAGCAGCTACTGTGGCGCCGTCTGCTCTAGTAGATGCTAATGCTAATGCTACTTCAGATTGGCTGCAATGGGGGAGGGGCTTAACCCCAGGTGGGTGACACCGTCTTTTTCTGGGTCCCTGGTTCCTGTTGTTGTTTAGTGTGAATGCAGTATGCAGCCAGTGGAGGTGATGAACCACTGTTAAAGGAACATGTGTTGGTAAGTCTGGGTGAGCCGTCACCATGGTAACGCTGGGTGAGCCATCACCATGGTAACACTGGTTGAGCCAAAAGGACTAAAGTGGAAAAGTGGTTTAAGTGGAATAACATACACTGAAAAGACTTTAATTTACTACAGAATGATTTATATATGAATGCTGAGTTACTGATAATTTAGTTTTATAAAGTTTGATTTATCAGAATAAGAATGTTTTGTTGTGTTTCACAAACTGAAATGACTCTTTTTAGATCCACTTCTCACACAGACCTGGAACTGAACCAGAACCACAAACATAACATCTTGTGTTTATCATTTGTCTTTGTGTTTAAGTCAAGGCTCTGACTTTCCCACCGTTTTTGTCCAGAGTCAGAACCTGTACCGACACCAGACATTAATGAACTGACTCTGATCCATTTGGGAACTGGGTGTGTAGGTCCTGTAGGTCTAAAAGAGACGCTTGTTAACAAACATCTGCAAATGCTTGCTACGTTTAGAACACGTTTAAAGAGTTCTGCCCAAAGGTTCTGGACATTTAGAACACGTTTAAAGAGTTCTGGACTGACCCCTGGTACCCCTGTGATCATCTGTGATGCCCTGTGACCCCTTTGACCTTCAGAGTTGTGTGTGTCTTCCAGGTTCTGGTGGACGGGGAAGATCCCACGGTGGTCCTGCAGAACCTGAACCCTCTGACCCAGTACGTGATCAACGTCTACTCCCTGATTGGCCAAGAGAGCAGCGAACCCCTGACAGGCACCGAGACCACCCGTAAGTTCCTCTGTAAATGTTCTTCACTTCTACATTTGGGTTCCACCTTCATGGTGCTCAAAGCTCTTTACATTAGCCTCACATTCACCCATTCACCCACTTTACATTAGCCTCACATTCACCCATTTACACTCTTTACATTAGCCTCACATTCACCCATTCACACACTTTACATAGACCCAGAAACATCTCTGAGGTGAAAAACGTCAGACTTCTGCACAATAGACAATATGTTGTCCCACAAAAGGTCCTCAGGTTCCTGAAGAGCACGCTGGGGTCCTATCCCAGCTACGGGTAGATCAGAGCGGCTCATGGCCACCCTCGCAATGTTCACTTTATGAGGGTGTCCATCATAAAGGAACAGCTCTCCGTCCCGTCACAGGATAACGAAGAAACTACAGCAACAGAAAGGAGAGGATGACCCTCAGGTTCGACCCTCCTCCTTTTAATGGCCATCGTGCTGACCATTTGCAAATCAGTGTAGATGAGGGGCCAAGGGAGTCTTCAGCCACTCGCCAGTAACCAGGCAAAGGATAGAATGTGTGAAACGTCACTGGGTTCGTTGGCACTGTTAGGTTTTAGCCAGTGAGCCTTGTGTGTGTATGCAATGCAACAGGGATGACGACATCCTCAGGGTGTCTACAACGTCGGATGGTGACTTGGCACGTGACTTCCCCGTTGTCCTCCGCACTCCCTTGACGCAGACGTCCATCAGCTGGTGGTCCTCCCAGGAACCCCTTGCAGTGGGACACCGGATCTGGTAAGCTGTACAGCCACCCTGACCATGGAATGCGTCCAGGAGCACCAGGAAGAGTTCTTTGCTGCATCCAGTACTGCCCTTAGGCAGTGCCGGAGCCAGGATCCAATCCCCAGACCGAAGAGAACATCATCACCACACCATAACTACCTGTTGAGATATTTAAGGTTGGGAGAGAACATAGCACAACAAGGGAGCACATCACACCCCACATGAGGTGCGGGAAACACCTATCTGAGATATGTCAGTCATGGTTACGCATGTGCAAGCACATCAAACAAAGTGACAACACTTAACTCATGGCAAGAAAAAACTTTGCAACCCACTGCTGTGCAACAGCAGACATCACATGCCCCTTAGAGACGTGATCAACACCATGCGTCAGCTCAGCAAACCAGGGGAAGAAATGTCTTGGTAAACAAGGCCGGCTAACAGGCGCCCGCCAGACAGACTCACCATCCACCGCACGCTCAAAGGGGGTAGTGAAGGACTGAGTGTCAGTGAGGGATGCTGGCGGAGCACCAGAGGCGGACTTTGCCAAGAAGGTAGATGTGGGCTCCAAAAGAGGTGCAGCCCTAGCAGCCACATCAGCAATTGTGTTCCCCCGGGCCACCTCCGTGTCCTCCTTTCTGTGAGCCTGACACTTCACCACTGCAGTGGCAGAGGGGAGTAGAACAGCATCTAACAGGTACGCAACATGGGAAGCATTCAAAATCTTCTTACCATTTGCCCTCAAGAAGTCCCTCTGCCAACATCGGACCCCAAAATCATGCACCACTCCAAAAGCGTACAGGGAGTCCGAAAAGACCGTAACCGGCCGTCCTTTAGCCAACCTACAGGCTTCGGTCAAGGCGATCAGCTCAGCCGCCTGGGCAGGGGACCCGAGGAGACCGCTTCCGCAGACGTGAATACAGTAAACCCAACCTTATTGGTCCTGAAGGGATCCTTAAAGGCGGATCCATCTGTGAAAAAGACACAATCAGGATTAGACAGAGGCACATCAGTGAGGTGGTTGTGAGGGGAACACAGCGGATCTAAGACATCTTCACAACAATGGGGGTCCCCATCTTCAAGAATGGGGAGCAAGGTGGCTGGATTCAGGGTGCTGCAACGTTTCACAGTAATGTTGAGCGTGTCCAAAAGAACAGTAGTGTATTGGATCCATCGGGCAGCAGAGAGATGAGAAGTTTTCTGCTCCAAAAGAATCATAGTCACTGAATGTGGGACCAGCACTGTCAAAGAATTGTAACCCACCACATCACGTGACAACATCACAGTCTTCTAACACGCAGCCACCGCACAGAGACAGGGAGGGAGTCCAGCTGCCACTGCATCCAACGTGGAGGAGTAATACCCCACCGGCCGCACCCTGTCACCGTGTGTCTGCAAAGAACAGAAGACATCAAACCTCTCTTTTCATCAACAACCTGAGTTGTTGATGAAACTGGCAAAACACACTGTAGACTAATGTATTCCCTTACTGTATATATCATTTATACACAGTAGTTACTCTAGTTTCAGAAACATTCCACCCAGGGTGATCAAAAAACACCTAACACTACAATACACACACACACACCTACACACACACACACACACAGACATACGGCCATGGCACACACAATACAACAGAGCTCCTGAAAAACAACAATATCATATGATAATTCCTTTGTTTTTTCTTTACGGAAAACAAATGGTTAAACAGGCACTTTTACTCCAGCACAAAGGAGGGAGTTTAAATCTACTGTCATAACATTGATGACAAACTGAGCCATAATCAGGTTTTAGGTGCACTGTGGAGTATATTTTCTGTAAATGTGATCTCTATCGTATTTATATATGACTCAGAGTATACCAGTTAAAGATTAAAATCAAGCATGTTGGACTACATGTGTGTAACAGGACGGTCTGAGGCATGCAACTGAGAAACGTCTTGTTGACAGACTCATATGGTCGCATTTAAAAAACGTTACCGTCACAAATGAGAGGTTGTTTTAATTTTTTTCCCTGTTAGTTCGTTCAAGGTATAATTTACATAGGAATTTAGAACAAGCCAAATTTTAACCCCTAGAAAAGTCATTCTGGTTTACGGTAACCACTAATAATTACTAAATAATTAATAACCATATAAATAGCCAAGATGACATAAATCACAACAAGACTCAAACTCTAAGAATAAATCGTCTCACTCCAATGAAGGTTTGTTTAACCAACAGAATCCACAAGCTGTAGCAGAGACAGATAAGGCCACCGTCTGTATCAAAGAAATTCTTTTGTTGACCATGTTCCTCTAAGGAATGCAGGAGTGTGTCAGCTCTACACACTGGTACAGTAGGACAAGATACTGACATGCAGTCTAAACAAAACCAAAGTTTAAATTCTTTAAAACTTAAAATTTTCTCTAAATTATCAGGCCTACCTTGTGGAGAAGACCCATAGTTATTCTTAGGTGGTCCGGTGTATATATATCACTTGAAACGTAAATTTAAGTAATTATTTAAATAAATCCAACCCCAACCAGCCTATTGTCATGAACTGGTACAAACAAAACAATTGCTTATGACAATCACTGTTATTAACTCATTCACTGCCAGCGATTTTCTGAACAGCCAGCCTCACAGTGCCAGCAGTTTTGGAGAATTTTGAGTGATTTTTCAAGACCCACAGAATATTGAGTTTTATGACAACATATACACAGAACACATCAAGAGAAAGTGTAGACTTCTATGAAACAACAAAAACAACACTGAAAACAAGGTGTTTGATAGAAAAACAGTCATTTATTCATAAACATGTTTTAATCAGTGTACTCTAGTGATTTGCTGTAAAATATTTTCCTGCATCTAATGCCACATGACAGGAAACACACCACATCCTGGTCTCACTGCGACGGCCGCTGCGCTCGCATACACGACACCTCCGTGTTGGCCTGGTCTTTCTTGGTGGTGGGCATCAGATGGTCCAGTCGGTGCCTCGCCATGTTGCCATCCAGCCTACTTTCAGGGTCCATGTTGTACGGTACTCTGGGATAGTGGACCTGGTCTGCCTGGTCTGTCTCCGCCTCCAGCACCCCATGCTGCTTCCCTGACCACATCCTCACGACCCTGCGTGTGAACTCCAAAAGTGACGTACATTGTTGTGGATTTGTGGTCCTATAAAGAACATATGGTTAAACACTTTGGAACATGGAAAACACAAACTTCTTTGACCAGTTTAGGGACCTCCTTATGAAGGGGTAGTAGGCCACATTCTGGTCCAGTTTATCCACACCATTCATGTTGGAGTTGTAGACGATCACACACGCTGGTTTAAGCTGGGTCACTCTATTTCTCTGCCCCCTCTGCCACACATCAACCCCTTCCATTCTGTCTTGGTGGCAGGTTGTCACCATCTTCACCATTCGTTTGTCCTGCCAAGCTACCACCATCATGCGCCCATTGTGCCGCACAATTCGTTCCCCTGCCCCCAGGTCAGACTTTTTGATCTCCCTGATGATCACTGGCTCTCCCCTGTTTTTCCTGAGGGTTCCACAGACGTTTGTCTGTGCTTTCAGTAAGCGTTCCCACAGGGACACAGAATTATAGAAATGGTCCATGTAGACAGTATAACCATGACCCTGGAGACCATCAAGCAGAGAGAACACTATCTCTGGCAGAGTACTACCTTCACCCACATAAGGCCGCAAGTTGAAGCAGTACCCTGTCGCAGAGTCACACAGAATGTAAGATTTTATACCATACTTCAGCGTCTTTTGTGGGTTATACACTCGGAACGATAGGCGCCCCCGCCACTGCATCATGGCCTCATCAATGCAAATGTTTTTTCCTGGTACAGTTCTTTACATTTCCCAACAAGATAATCTAACACTGGGTGGACTTTGTACGTTTTATCAGCAGTATTTTGTGTGGCATTGTTGTTGAAGTGGAGGAACCTCCATATAATTTGAAATCTGTTCCTGGACATTGTCCGGCTGAAATATGGTGTTGCATCTATTTCCTCTACACTCCAGTATAAGTCAAGGTTTGGCTTTTTGATGTAGCCAGTGAGGAAACTCAGTGCAAAGAACGTTTTCAGTTCTGGGACTGACACTGGCTTCCAGGCATTACCTCTGCTGTATGGTAGCACCTCAGGGTTGGCTTCAAACTACTGACGAGCATACAAGTTTGTCTGATCGTGAATATGCTGCAGCAGCTCATCTGTCATAAACAGGTCTAGGTAATTGGCTGGCTCATTGGAGTCTAAGTCCGCAGCGGCGTTCTGAGGGCCCGGTGTTGCAGTAAACGCCAACCCCAGGGGTTCCCAGCCGGCTTCACACCAGTCCTGGTCCTGGTCCCAGCCCCCAGCTGATACACCTGTAAATGATGTACATATATAGGGCAATAATTCATAATGTAATAAATAATTTCATTCTTTATGATATTGAAGACGGAAAAAAACCAAAAAATTATATATATATATATATATATATATATATATATATATATATATATATATATATATATATATATATATATATATATATATATATATATATATATATATATATATAAACCTTTTACCTTTCTTTCTTTGTCCTCCACCAAGAGAGGGCATGGGGGCCCTGCTGGACCCACCACCTGTAACACATAATTACCATAACGACTAGCAACAGGTGCCCATAATACGACTGGACGAAAATGGTGTTCATGTAACATGGACTGAATGGGGGTTAATTCTTACCTCTGTCACGTCCATTATTGGAGCGATCTGGCTCCCGCTCCGGCAATGAGGCTGTGCTGGTGTCAGACGAACCAGACGGCAGCCATTCGTCCGAAGTATCCGGGTCTTGTTCACTGGGATCCTCTGAACCGGATTCACCTGGGCCATGCTGGTGCCCTCGGTCCTTCGAGGGCACATGGTGCGCACCACACCCTTTCACTCTGCCCTTCTTCTTTGCTGGGTATCTCCGACCTACTCTCCCTTCTCTTTCCTTCTCACCTGCCGCAGTATCTCCTGAAATACTCCTAAACCTGCTTTCTTCCACCGCCAGCTGCCTCAGTTTGCTACATCTCCGCTTTTTCGCCATATTTACTCAAGCTTGTCCTTCTTCCTCTGCCAAAACCAGTTGTGCCCCACCCACAAACCGATTCCCATGGTCCCACCCTACAGGATTAGGTCGGTAATACACCAAAATTCAATGAGTACAAAGGTAGGGCATTTGGCCCATGGAACAACATAGAACCAGGGGTCTAAAGGCCAGGCTTTAACTCACCCAGAAGGCCCTATACTGGGGTAAAAAGGCAGGGCATCTGGACCCCTGGAACCACATAGAACCAGGGGTCAAAAGGCCAGGCTTTAGACCCACCCATAAGTCCCTGTTCTGGGGCACGGTAGCCAGACACGGGGACCCCTGAAACCACATAGAACCAGGGGTCAAAAGGCCAGGCTTTAGACCCACCAATAAGGCTCTGTTCTGGGGCAGAGTAGAGTGACATATGGACCCCTGTGAAAAATGGGTTACTTGGTACTACAGAACCAAAGGTAGAAATTTAGAAGTCCACACAGTACAAAGTCCCACTCTAAACACGTAGCAAGTTTTGCCTCTTGGTAGTTGATGGGGACCTGGAACCACATAGAACCAGGGGTCAAAATGCCAGGCTTTAACCCACCCAGAAGTTCCTATCCTGGGGTAAAAAGGCAGGGCATCTGGACCCCTGGAACCACATAGAACCAGGGGTCAAAAGGCCGGGCTTTAGACCCACCAATAAGGCTCTGTTCTGGGGCAGAGTAGAGCGAAATATGGACCCCTGTGAAAAACACACGTAGCGATTTTTGCCTCTTGGTAAGAGGCCATCCTGGGGCAGAGTAGCCGGGCACGTGGACCCCTGGAACCACATAGAACCAGGGGTCTAACCCTGGGACCTATACCCGCCAAAGGCTCACTCACTAACTATTCAAAATCTGAGACAAAACAATTGTAATGTAGTTTAGTGACAGATAATCAAATTTTTTTTTCCCCTTTCTCTGACAACACTTGCTATGTCTGTCCCGCTGAGATTTAGGATTTAATGCATGCACATGGAGATTTAGATATTTGACTTTGTATTAGTATCATAATAAAAACATTCTATTCTGAGGGTAATCATTACAGATTTCAAAGATATGACATATCTTTTGAAAAACAAAAATAACCATGTAAAAATTATCAGACAATGAGCAAAACCATGGATTCGAAATGTTCTTTGAATGTTTAACACCCTTTCTGTTCACCCTATAGTGTGTCTGAGATTAACCCTGCTACTATAGGGTGGCTGTGGTTCAGTTGGTAGAGTGGGTCGCCCAATGACCGAGAGGTTGGCGGTTCGCGTCCCAGCTCTGGCTGTCCACATGTTGAAGTGTCCTTGGGCAAGACACTGAACCCTGACTTAGGCCCCCAGTAGGACTGACCTTTGACCTTAGAAACCTACTGGTGTATGAGTGTGTGTGTGAATGGGTGAATGCGAGGCTAATGTAAAGCGCTTTGAGCACCATGAAGGTGGAAAAGAACTATATAAGCACAGACCATTTACTATTGATAAAACCAAACACACAGTTCCTGAATCTGTCATGAGGAACTTGTGTCATTAAAACTACAGATGTATTTGACAGCTATTAAAACATGCTAGTGTGTACTTGGCCAAGGTGTGTGACGTGAGTACAGACAACTGATGTGCAAATGCAGTACATATAGTTAATAAGCATGTGTAAACCTGTGCTCCAAAGGGGGGGGGGGGGGGGTGTAGGTGCAGTCTCACAGTCTAGTTGGTTCAGGAACTGTTGTTTGTAGCTCCAGGCTGTTTCTGCCAGTCTCCGTTGCTGTCCTTCATTGTCTCCGTCCATGTTTCTGCTGCTTCCGTCCATTCCTCCTGCCTTGGCCTCTTTTGTTTTGGCGTTTCCTTGCGTTGATGGTTTCCTTGGTTCATCCAGAGCTTTTCCACCATGAGACGCTCTCCCATCTATAAAGTCTGGTGGACCTTCAGATAGAACAGTCTTTCACACATCTGTCACAATCACAGTCTGACCCCAGCTGCTGTGATCTTTGGTTCTGAGTCCGGTGCTGCAGAGGGGAAGACAACAGGCCCAGTAGGAGAGGCAGGGTGCAGAGGAGGGTCCTTTGGCCTGAAGGACACAGACAGACGTGGACTCCCATCTTCCAGGAAGGAACTTTAGGGCTGTGAGCTTTAGACAGAGAGGGGAGGGGGTGTTCTGGAGCACAAGGTGACGCACTAAAATACAAACCTGTGTGTGAGATAAAACCAACTCTGTCTGGATTAGACATAGTTTTAAACAGTTTTTAAACATTTCTGTTCCTACTCTGTGTTTATTCTAATCTTCAGCTCATTTTCAAGACTTTACTGTTTTTAACATTTTTGGTTTTGCTTTATCATTTTTGATCATATCATGTTCAACACAATCAAACCTAGTAAGACATTACGTCTATATTTATTACACTCATACATGTGAATCTTATAGAGAGGGACATCTGTTACCACAGCTGAATTTATGTTGAATAACACAAGGACACGCATTTGCTAAAGCCGCCTATTATTTATTATTATCTATTAATGTCCCACTCGGAACATTAATCTTCCAGACACGTCGATCTGGGCCAAAATAATGTTAAGATAATGCAACTGTTTATTGCCGTGTTTTACTTACGTCGCTGCGTAAAATCAGTAAACCCGCACGATAAAGAATTTAATCAGTCTGTGTCAAATCTGACCCACTACAAGATTCACAATGTCCTGAGTTTACTCATGAGTTTCATTTGGATTTTTCTCAAATCATTTACTTTTTCATTTTCCCGTTTGGGGAAATTAAAATGAGTTATCCAATAATTAGTGCACTGAAAAGCTTTAAAACTTTCAACATGATATGTCTTTTGGAATTAGAATTTAAGTGTCCTGGGCCAACCACACATCACCGTCGGCCGACCGCCCAACGTCGGACGTTTTCCCAACTGGTTTTGCTTCAGGTTTACCACCCTGGCGAAAATCCTAAAAGCCGTTTCAGTTTTTTCTTTTGAGTCAAATTTAAGGAGAAAAAAACTAAGAAAATCCTCATCCGGTTTTTTATTTTTACTGGACCCCAAGGAAAATAAAAACAACTAAAAAACCCCCCACACATGAAGTAATCCCGGTACAACTGCATTACACAGTCTTGAAGCCCCCATTCTACTA
>CM035805.1:1280019-1382519 GCA_020466265.1 Siphamia tubifer
AGTTCAGACTTTGCATTGATCGACCAAACGCTGGCGTGCCTGGCGCAGATGTGGACGTTACGCAAATGCACGTGTTAGGCCAGGAAATCGTTGGGGTGGTGCGAGTGTCATGGTGATGCGGAGGCATTACCGCTGTAGCACACAAACGCCCCTAGTGGTCGTTGATTGTCCCCTGACGGCACAGCGGTACGTGCAGAACATCATCAAAAAACAAACAAAGATTATTATTATCATCCGTTCTTCAGTCCTGTCGTTTGTTGTTGCTCATAATGACATAACGATGTTTCAGAAGGACAACGCATGACCACATTCGTGGCCACCGTACTCACCTGATTGGTCTACCAAAGAACATTTGTGGGCTCAGACGGCTGTCAGTCAACGTCAGCCACTCCCACAGAACCGTTGTGAACTGATCCAGGTTGTGCAAAAGGAGTAGGAACCAGACTGGTGGCATCTGTGCCACGTGGTTCTGTGGTTTGCTCAGATGCCAGAGGAGGATACACGCACTACTGATGGTTCTGGTTCTGTTGGTTGGTCTTTTGTTGTTTTTTCATGTCTTTATTGTGATCAATTTTGGGTGGAGTGTGTGGACTTTACCGCAAATATAATAAAGTTGATAAAGCAACTGTCTGTCGTTTCTTAATGATCCTAAGTGTGTATATATATATATATATATATATATATATATATATATATATATATATATATATATATATATATATATATATATAGACTCTAGAACAGTTGATAAAAACACTTGTAGAATCTTAAAGAAGTTTTTATATTTAGTTTTCATTATTTTTTTCCTCAGTTTAATCTATTCGTAAACTTCACTTATTTTGTTGATGGTGTTTTTTAATCCTTTTTTTTAATTAATTTTTGTTCATTTCATTGATGACTTCATGTGTTTTAGTTTTTGTTAGTGTGGGGTTAAAGGGTTAATCTGTGTCCCCACAAAGACATATCATGAATACACAATCAATACTGTAGATATCACCATGATATGTTGATATACGTATAGCTAATGCACATCAGATGCAATGATTTGAGTAAAGGTCAGAGGTCAAGGTCACAATTAAGGAAAAGGTCAAAATCACATTATGGGTTATAATTCCAGAACAGAGGGTCACAGAACTTTCAGATTGGTACCAAACGATGCAGAATGAAGATTTATACAATTCTAATAATATCACCTCCGACCAATAGTTTTTAAGATCTCCGGAGGTCAAAGGTGACATGTGTCTAAATTAACTTGTTTGCAATAAACACTATTTGTGTTTATCACATTATTTTGACTTTTTATTTGATTATTAGTCCTTTATCATGGACCAGGTCCAGTTCAAGGACCAGGTCCAGTTCAAGGCCTATGGAGTCTGCTGTGATCGCAATGACGTCTGCCCTTTGACCTCTAATTTGACCCTTTGAACATGCATGAAAATTCACTGAATTTTGCACACATTTCAGAAGTGTGAAAAATTGCGAGTATTTATAGTTTCGTAAAAGTCAGTAAAGAAATGCGTCTACAGCGCCCCCTAGAAAAGTGACAATAGTTTGTATTAGACCAGATCACGCCCTAGTGAAGTTAGAGCGATGAAAATCCATACACATGTTTATCATGTGATGATGAACAAAAAACCCTATGATGGCCAAGCCCATAAACCAACAGGAAGTCCGCCATCTTGGATTGAAATTTCAACATGTTGAGTCGTGGATTTTTGCTGTCATCAGAATTTAACGAACTCCTCCTTGGCCGTTGGGCCAAGTGAGCTCAAAATCAGTGAACACAATCTGGACCAGGGGGACTTCAAAAGTTATCCAAATTATTTGGAAAAGTCGTTTTTGTGCTACGACGTCGCAAATTTTGTGAAGTTCACAAAATCACATTATTGGCTCTATTTCAAGAACAGGTTGTCATAGAAACTGGAGATTGACACAAAGTAGGGGCGGGGTTAAACATTCTGTGAATACTAGTTTTTTCTTTTGTGTTTTTTCTTCAGGTTATTCTGAATAATGATGAAACCACTCACCTTCTGGAAGATCTGGACCCTGACACAGAGTACACCATAACTGTCACCGCCATCTACCCTGACGAGTCGGAGAGCGAGGACCTGATGGGGAACGAGCGAACGCGTAAGCCGCTGCTTTCCCACCCACCGCCGCCCCCTCACGTTTGAATATAATGAGTGAACATTATAATTACCTTTAAATGAGCTTTGAATGACCTTTAAATGAGCTTTGAATGACCTTTAAATGAGCTTTGAATGACCTTTAAATGAGCGTTGAATGACCTTTAAATGAACTTTGAATGACCTTTAAATGAGCTTTGAATGACCTTTAAATGAGCTTTGAATGACCTTTAAATGAGCTTTGAATGACCTTTAAATGAGCTTTGAATGACCTTTAAATGAGCGTTGAATGACCTTTAAATGAGCTTTGAATGACCTTTAAATGAGCTTTGAATGACCTTTAAATGAGCTTTGAATGACCTTTAAATGAGCTTTGAATGACCTTTAAATGAGCGTTGAATGACCTTTAAATGAGCTTTGAATGACCTTTAAATGAGCGTTGAATGACCTTTAAATGAGCTTTGAATGACCTTTAAATGAGCTTTGAATGACCTTTAAATGAGCTTTGAATGACCTTTAAATGAGCGTTGAATGACCTTTAAATGAGCTTTGAATGACCTTTAAATGAGCGTTGAATGACCTTTAAATGAGCTTTGAATGACCTTTAAATGAGCGTTGAATGACCTTTAAATGAGCGTTGAATGACCTTTAAATGAGCTTTGAATGACCTTTAAATGAGCTTTGAATGACCTTTAAATGAGCTTTGAATGACCTTTAAATGAGCTTTGAACGACCTTTAAATGAGCGTTGAATGACCTTTAAATGAGCGTTGAATGACCTTTAAATGAGCGTTGAATGACCTTTAAATGAGCTTTGAATGACCTTTAAATGAGCGTTGAATGACCTTTAAATGAGCGTTGAATGACCTTTAAATGAGCTTTGAATGACCTTTAAATGAGCTTTGAATGACCTTTAAATGAGCGTTGAATGACCTTTAAATGAGCTTTGAACGACCTTTAAATGAGCGTTGAATGACCTTTAAATGAGCGTTGAATGACCTTTAAATGAGCGTTGAATGACCTTTAAATGAGCTTTGAATGACCTTTAAATGAGCTTTGAATGACCTTTAAATGAGCGTTGAATGACCTTTAAATGAGCTTTGAATGACCTTTAAATGAGCTTTGAATGACCTTTAAATGAGCGTTGAATGACCTTTAAATGAGCGTTGAATGACCTTTAAATGAGCTTTGAATGACCTTTAAATGAGCGTTGAATGACCTTTAAATGAGCGTTGAATGACCTTTAAATGAGCTTTGAATGACCTTTAAATGAGCTTTGAATGACCTTTAAATGAACTTTGAATTACCTTTAAATTAACTTTGAACGACCTTTAAATGAGCTTTGAATGACCTTTAAATGACCTTTAAATGAGCTTTGAACGACCTTTAAATGAGCTTTAAATGAGCTTTGAACGACCTTTAAATGAGCTTTGAATGACCTTTAAATGAGCTTTGAACGACCTTTAAATGAGCTTTGAATGACCTTTAAATGAGCGTTGAATGACCTTTAAATGAGCTTTGAATGACCTTTAAATGAGCTTTAAATGAGCTTTGAACGACCTTTAAATGAGCTTTGAATGACCTTTAAATGAGCGTTGAATGACCTTTAAATGAGCTTTGAATGACCTTTAAATGAGCTTTGAACGACCTTTAAATGACCTTTAAATGAGCTTTGAACGACCTTTAAATGAGCTTTAAATGAGCTTTGAACGACCTTTAAATGAGCTTTGAATGGCCTTTAAATGAGCTTTGAATGACCTTTAAATGACCTTTAAATGGGCTTTAAATGGGCTTTGAATGACCTTTAAATGCGCTTAGAATGACCTTTAAATGAGCTTAGAATGACCTTTAAATGAGCTTAGAATGACCTTTAAATGACCTTTGAATGGCCTTTAAATGGGCTTCAAATGACATTTGAATGCCCTTTAAATGACCTTTGAATGAGCTTTAAATGACTTATAAATGGCCATTAAATGATTTTTGAATGACCTTTAAATAACCTGTTGTCCCTCTGGCATCTCTTCTAGTGTTGAAGGCTCCAGGTAGGTGGTTCCAGAAGGTTGTGTGTCCGCCTGTTTATGTGGAATCATCACATGTTTAATTTAATATCTGTGTTCACACCGTTAACTAACACTGACTACAAAGAAACACAAATAAAAATAAAACCACAGGTGAAAGGTCAAAGTACTCACATTCTGTACTACAGTACAAGTACAACTGCTTTACTGAAGTAAAAGTAAAAATGTAGAACTTCTGAAGTGTTTGTTTTTTCTATGGATCAAATAATATTTATTTAAGCAGAAAAAACACAAAATTGTCAAAAATATTGAAAAATAAATCCTTTAAAAGTGAGCTAGTGTAGATGATGTGTTTTATTGAGTCATGGTTCTGAGTTTAATGAATATGAACAGAACATTTAAGAAACTTTAAAAAGTCATAAACAGGACATTAAAGGAAAAGTCACATCAGTTTAGTTTGAAAAACTAATGAATGTATCCTTAGTATAAAGTACAAATATTTATATAAATGTAAAGAGTATAAAGTACAAATATTTATATAAATGTAAAGAGTATAAAGTACAAATATTTATATAAATGTAAAGAGTACAAAGTACAAATATTTATATAAATGTAAAGAGTATTGTCACGACTGGCTCAGATCGTGGACAAAGACATGTCACATAAAGGACGGTTAATTCAATATTTAATCGGTCATGTTCACAATAATAGTACACAGTAGGATTTGTGAATGTACAAGAGGCACTGCGTGGATGCCGGTGGGTGCAGGTCCGAGCCACACCGTCAGGTGCAGCTGATGAGCTCTTTAAACGGGGCAGACAGGACCAATGGAGAGCCAGGGTACACACCTGTAGAGGAGAGTAGAGGGAGGAGCGACTGCAGGGAAATGATTCTCCCTCCCTTGCCCCAAAAGCCCAGGCCTTTACACCCCCCTCCTTAAAAAGACGGGACCACTACAATGGCACGGAATAGTCACATCAACCCCCCCATTAGCAAAAGACTAACATACATCTCATATGTACAATAATCAAATGTGAACCCCACATACCTATAAAACCCAGTAATTTCACCACCCCCCAGGCGAAAGAACCAACTTCACCACCACTCTGATTAGGCGCCGTGGAGCAAAGTAGGGAAGTGATGCAACACAAGGTTAGATTTTAATTACCCAGCCTAGGGAATGGGTCCAGAACTATGTCACCTATCACAACGGGGCCCGAGACAGGGCATCTGCCTGAACATTCGATTCCCCCTTGACATGCCTAATGTCCAAATCAAATGCCTGTAGGAACCACGCCCAACGAACTAAACGCTGGTTTGGGGGCTTGAGGCTCTTCAAAAAGGTCAGTGGGTTATGATCCGTGTATACCACCACCGGTGCCCCTCCCCCAACATAAATTTCAAAATGCTGAATGGCCCAAATCAGAGCCAATGCCTCCTTTTCAATGACAGAATAGTTGGACTGGTACCTGTTAAACTTTTTGAAAAAAACCCAGACAGGTCTAAACACACCATCCTCCTTCCCCGCCAGGACAGCACCAGCCCCAACCTGACTAGCGTCCACCTGCGAATGAAATGGCCTGTCAAATTGTGGAGCTCCAAGAACTGGACAGGAACACAACAAAGACTTTACATTTTCAAAAGCCTGCTGGCAATGATCAGACCAAATGAACTTGGCACTAGCCTTTAGTAACTCAGTCAAGGGAAAAACAACAGATGAGAAATTGCGGCAAAAACTTCTGTAATAGTCCACGAGACCAAGAAAAAGCTGAAGTTCTTTTTTAGTTGTGGGCTGGGGGAAACTCACCACCGCAGCCACCTTAGCATCCACAGGCGCTACCTTGCCCTGGCCAACAATTTTGCCTAGATAGGTAACCGTGGCTCTAGCAAATTCACATTTGGCCAAGTTAACAGTCAACTGGGCTGCTGCCAACCGTTCCAACAGTGCCCAAATCTGCTGCAAATGAGACTGCCAAGAGTTACTAATCACCACTAAATCATCCAAATACACTGCGCAACCCTCCAAACCTGTGATAACCCGGTTCATCAGCCGCTGAAATGTAGCAGGAGCGTTCTTCAGGCCAAACGGCATCACAGTATATGAATACAACCCGGATGGAGTTACGAAGGAGGAGACTTCCTGTGCACGCTCTGTCAAGGGAACCTGCCAATATCCCTTGAGCAGATCAAATTTTGAGAGAAACTTTGCCGATCCCACCATATCAACACAGTCGTCTATCCTGGGTAGTGGAAATGAATCAGATTTGGTCACCGCATTAACCTTTCGCATATTTGTAAAAAACCGCGGTGTATTGTCTGGTTTAGGTACCAAAATACAAGGTGAAGCCCAACTTGATGACAAGGGAGTTGCAATACCATTATCAATCATGTACTCAATTTCTTTATCCAACAATTTAAGCCGCTCTGGAGACATTCGATAGAAGCGCTGCTTGATGGGTTGCGCATCTCCCACATCAATGTCATGGGTAATCCATGTTGTCCTGGATGGCACATCTCCAAAGAGCTCTGGAAAACTTCTAATTAGGAGGGCCAACTCTGAACACTGAGCCAGAGGCAAATGAGACAACAACAAATCAAGCTGATCAAGGGACTCAGAATTTTTCAGCCTGCCACACAGCACCCCATCATTAGGTTCTGGAACCCCATCTTCTCCCTGCACCACAATACAGTCACCCACAGCCAGAGCCGGACTTACCCCATCCCCACCGTTGCTGCCACTAATGGGACGGTGATAGTAAGGCTTTAACAGGTTCACATGATAGAGCTGTGTGGGTTTCCTACACCCAGGCATACTCAGCAGATAGTTCAGATCAGAAACTCTCTCCTTTATAGTAAAAGGCCCGGAATACCTCGCCTGAAAAGGAGAGCTCACCAATGGTCTGAGAGCCAAAACTTGATCCCCCGGACTAAACACCAGGTTCTGCGGCCGCCGGTCATACTGACCCTTCATAGATTTCTGAGCCAGCTGTAATTGCTCACGTGCTACACATCCTGCTGTATACAAACAGTGCCGAAAACCATTGACATAGTCAATCAAATTAGAAGGCACATCAGAAGAAACGAGATCACCTTTCAACACTGCTACAGGCCCACGCACAGCATGGCCAAAAACAAGGTCATTAGGGCTGAACCCAGTACTATCCTGCACCGCTTCTCGAGCCGCCAACATCAGCCACGGAAGTCCCTCCTCCCAATCCTTGGCCAACTCAACACAAAATGCACGCAACAGTGATTTCAATGACTGGTGGAAACGTTCTAATGCACCTTGACTTTGCGCATGATAGGGAGTTGATTTATTATGTTCAACACCTAGCACTTTCAAGATTTGTTCAAACATATGGGACGTAAAATTTGACCCCCGGTCACTCTGAATTACTTTCGGGATACCAAAAATGGAAACAAACTGCGAAAGGGCTTTTACCACCACCTTCATAGTAATTGACCTTAACGGAAATGCAGCTGGATAGCGTGTAGCTTGACACCGTTAATAGATACTGGCTACCAGATTTTGAAACCGGCAACGGGCCGACACAATCAATGAGCAAATACTCAAATGGCTCATGTATAACCGGAATAGGTTGCAATGGGGCCGGCTTGATATTCTGATTGGGCTTGCCAGTTAATTGGCAAACATGGCAAGATTTTATACATGTAGCTATATCCCTTTTCATTCGTGGCCAAAAGAAATGTTTCAGAGCACAGAGGTAAGTTTTACGCACACCAAGATGTCCACTCATCAGTCATGTGCCGCTCTCAGCACATGTGACCTAAACAACTCCGGGACAACCAGCTGAAAATTTGGCTCACCTACCATATCACCATCACAACCAGACCATTTACGAACCAACATGGAGTCCTGTACGAAATAACCCTGTTCCAAATCCCGCATCTGGCCAGGCAACACAACCTGCTCCTGTAGTGACAAAAGAGTACAGTCATTCCTCAGAGCATTAACCCAGTCCTCTTTAGACACAGCAGCAGGAATTGCAGGCAACAACACACTATATACTAACTCTTCAGGCGCTTCGCGGTGGGACTTACGCGTTCGGTCCAGCAGGACGCAAGCCCTCTGCACGCAGATTACCCACGCTACCCCGCTGACCGCACCCCCAGCTGACTGCGTACTCAGCCAACCTGCCGCACTTCATGCCACAGTAAAATCCCCACCAGACACACACCCCTGTGAGCGTGTGCCTCTGACCTAACAGGAGATCCCCAGTATGTGCGCACTTACAATCGTGATACTGCTACAGTGACAATAGGCGATGCGATAAACCAGCACAAACAATCTAGACAATCCAAAAGCTACTTACGTACAAACGGACGAGCCCCCACTTTTCACGACTGGCTCAGATCGTGGACAAAGACATGGCACATAAAGGACGGTTAATTCAATATTTAATCGGTCATGTTCACAATAATAGTACACAGTAGGATTTGTGAATGTACAAGAGGCACTGCGTGGATGCCGGTGGGTGCAGGTCCGAGCCACACCGTCAGGTGCAGCTGATGAGCTCTTTAAAAGGGGCAGACAGGACCAATGGAGAGCCAGGGTACACACCTGTAGAGGAGAGTAGAGGGAGGAGCGACTGCAGGAAAATGATTCTCCCTCCCTTGCCCCAAAAGCCCAGGCCTTTACAGTATAAAGTACATATATTAATATATAAATGTATTGAGTAAAAGTACAAAGTTTCCAGAAAAATAAATACTCAAGTAAAGTAAAGTACCTAAAAAATGTACTTAAATACAGTACAGGCAGTATTTGTACTCAGTTCCTTCCACCTCTGACTAAAACATTCTAACATTTAAATGAACAGAATTGATGTTCTACAAACACATCTATATTTATATTTACACACATATCTGATCATTTCAGCTCCAGTTTAGACAATATTCAAGTGTCATATTGATAAGAAATCAAGACGCTCACTGTGGAGTCGTCATGGTAACTCATTTTCACTCAGTTATTGGACCTTTTCATCATCATGTTAGTGATGTGAACATAGATGTTCAGCTCCACAGTAACACATCCACCTCCATTTGTCTAACATCATCCACCACTTTGTCCAATAATAGGTCGGTTTCAGTCATGTGACTATGATTACATTGTGATTTCAGCAGGAGGGCAGGGAGTAACCATGGTGACTGTGGCTATGGAAGTAACCATGGGGACTGTGGCTATGAAAGTAACCATGGGGACTGTGGCTATGGAAGTAACCATGGGGACTGTGGCTATGAAAGTAACCATGGGGACTGTGGCTATGGAAGTAACCATGGGGACTGTGGCTATGAAAGTAACCATGGGGACTGTGGCTATGAAAGTAACCATGGAGACTGTGGCTATGGAAGTAACCATGGTGACTGTGGCTATGGAAGTAACCATGGTGACTGTGGCTATGGAAGTAACCATGGAGACTGTGGCTATGGAAGTAACCATGGGGACTGTGGCTATGAAAGTAACCATGGAGACTGTGGCTATGGAAGTAACCATGGGGACTGTGGCTATGGAAGTAACCATGGGGACTGTGGCTATGAAAGTAACCATGGAGACTGTGGCTATGGAAGTAACCATGGTGACTGTGGCTATGGAAGTAACCATGGTGACTGTGGCTATGGAAGTAACCATGGTGACTGTGGCTATGGAAGTAACCATGGAGACTGTGGCTATGGAAGTAACCATGGTGACTGTGGCTATGGAAGTAACCATGGAGACTGTGGCTATTGAAGTAACCATGGGGACTGTGGCTATGGAAGTAACCATGGGGACTGTGGCTATGAAAGTAACCATGGAGACTGTGGCTATGGAAGTAACCATGGTGACTGTGGCTATGAAAGTAACCATGGAGACTGTGGCTATGGAAGTAACCATGGTGACTGTGGCTATGGAAGTAACCATGGTGACTGTGGCTATGGAAGTAACCATGGTGACTGTGGCTATGGAAGTAACCATGGAGACTGTGGCTATGGAAGTAACCATGGTGACTGTGGCTATGGAAGTAACCATGGAGACTGTGGCTATTGAAGTAACCATGGGGACTGTGGCTATGAAAGTAACCATGGTGACTGTGGCTATGGAAGTAACCATGGTGACTGTGGCTATGGAAGTAACCATGGTGACTGTGGCTATGGAAGTAGCCACGGAGACTCTGGCTATGAAAGTAACCATGGAGACTGTGGCTATGGAAGAAACCATGGAGACTGTGGTGCTAGTGCTAATGTCACCGAACACGCTAGTGCTAATGTTACCAACCATGCTAGTGCTAATGTAACCTATCACGCTAGTGCAAATGTAACCGAACACATTAGTGCTAATGTCACCAAACACGCTAGTGCTAATGTAATCAAACACCCTAGTGCTAATGTCACTGAACATGCTAGTGCGAACGTAACCAATCACATTAGTGCTAATGTAACCGAACACGCTAGTGCTAATATCACCGAACATGCTAGTGCTAATGTAACCAATCACGCTAGTGCAAATGTAACCAAACATGCTAGTGCTAATGTATCCAATCACGCTAGTGCAAATGTAACCAAACATGCTAGTGCTAATGTAACCAATCACGCTAGTGCATGTTGATGTGTCCAGTTAAACCATATTACAACAGTGTAAATTAACATTAAAGATCAACTTAATGATATATAGAACATTAGCTTTGGAACAAACCTCTGATGAAGTGATCACTGCAGACACAGCCATTAGCATTATCATTAGCATCAGCAGACCCTGCTCCTCCCAACCGCAAATGCAGATTTAAAATCCACTTTTTACTGTGTTTTTCTGTTTTTTTTCCCCCAATTTCTCACCTTTGTGAATGACAATCTTTGGTACTGTAAAAAAAATCACTTTTCCTTCTCTGGGTTAGAACGATTGTCACAGCTACAAACTACACAAAACATAAACATTTTCATTAAGCTTCTTCACTTCCTGCCCTCCATCTGAAAATCTATATAGTAAAGTGACGTCATGTGAAAGCACCTTATGACCAGTTTGTTCTACTCACAGTCACATCATCCTTCACCTTTAATTATTAATGTTGTTGCATGTAGTTTGTGACTGCAGGTGGGCTGGAGGTCATGACCTTTACCTTCTGTAAAATCTACTGCTTCTACTACTGTCTGTTTATGTGGAAAAAAATGACAAAAATACGATACTATAACTAGTATTCAGCGTGTTTTACCCCACCCCTGATGTCTAACCCCACCCCCATTTTGTGTCAATCTCCAGTTTCTATGACAACTTGTTCTTGAATTAGAGCCAATAATATGATTTTGACTTTTCTGCTAAATGTGACCTTTGACCTTGTGCAATATTGATAAGTTTGGTAATTGCGATAAAAAGTCAAAATAATGCGATAAAAAGTCAAAATAATGCGATAAAAAGTCAAAATAATGTGATAAAAAGTCAAAATAATGCAATAAAAAGTCAAAATAATGCAATAAAAAGTCAAAATAATGTGATAAAATGTCAAAATAATGTGATAAAACAAAAATAATGTGATGAAAAGTCAAAATAATGCGATAAAAAGTCAAAATAATGTGATAAAATGTCAAAATAATGTCATAAAACAAAAATAATGTCAAAAAATGTCATAAAACAAAAATAATGTGATGAAAAGTCAAAATAATGTGATAAAAAGTCAAAATAATGTGATAAAATGTCAAAATAATCTGAAAAAAAGTCAAAATCATGTGATAAAGTCAAAAGAATGCTATAAAACATAAAAGTAATGTGATCAGACAAAATTACGCAATAAAAAGACCAAAAAATGTGATAAAAACTGTTTATACGTATTTCCTATATTCATAGTAGTATTTATACATATTTCATATATGTACAGCACTCTTTATATATATCTTTCATGTATTTATAGTACTATTTATATATATTTTATGTATTTATATATATTTCGTATATTTCCAGTAGTATTTATATATATTTAATATATTTACAGTAGTATTTATATATATTTTGTATATTCCCAGTCGTATTTATACATATTTCATATATTTACAGTAGTATTTATGTATATTTCATATATTTACAGTAGTATTAATATATATTTCGTATATTTACAGTAGTATTTACATATATTTCATATTTTTACAGTAGTATTTATATATATTTCATATATTTACAGTAGGATTTAGAATAGAATAGAATCCTTTATTGTCACAGTAATTATTGTTCCCAATATATACTGTGAAAATGTGTTTAGCAGCTGCACATGACAGTAAACCACAGAAGAATAAAAACAGTACAAATAAACAGTATAAGTCACAGTTAAAAATAAATTAATAAATTAAAGCAGTACTTGTACATATATTGAGGTACCTGTAGATATATATTATGTAAACCGCTACGTCCTTCCAGGTTCATAGTGAAAAGGATGGGGGGGGGGGGGGTTATTGCACATAGTATATAGTGTGTGTATGATGTCAGAGTGTAAAGGTCAGTGGGGGGGGGGGGGGGGGGGGTGATGGTTTTAACAGCCTGATAGAGGAAACTGTTGGCCAGTCTTATGGTTCTGCGGTACCTCTTTCCAGAGGGGAGGGGGGGAGAACAGGGTGCAGCTGGTGGAGCACACTGTGCAGCTGGTGGAGCACACTGTGCAGCTGGTGGAGCACACTGTGCAGCTGGTGGAGCACACTGTGCAGCTGGTGGAGCACACTGTGCAGCTGGTGGAGCACACTGCAGCTGGTGGAGCACACTGCAGCTGGTGGAGCACACTGCAGCTGGTGGAGCACACTGTGCAGCTGGTGGAGCACACTGCAGCTGGTGGAGCACACTGTGCAGCTGGTGGAGCACACTGCGCAGCTGGTGGAGCACACTGCAGCTGGTGGAGCACACTGTGCAGCTGGTGGAGCACACTGCAGCTGGTGGAGCACACTGCAGCTGGTGGAGCACACTGTGCAGCTGGTGGAGCACACTGTGCAGCTGGTGGAGCACACTGTGCAGCTGGTGGAGCACACTGCAGCTGGTGGAGCACACTGCAGCTGGTGGAGCACACTGTGCAGCTGGTGGAGCACACTGTGCAGCTGGTGGAGCACACTGTGCAGCTGTAGGTGAGGATGGACTCTATAGAAGCTCTGTAGAAGTTAACCAGCAGGGGGCAGGGGCGGTGAGCCTTCTTCAGCTTCCTGAGGAAATAGTCCCTGGTGGGATGTATGTATATGTATATATATATATATATATATATATATATATATATATATATATATATATATATATATATATATATATATAGTATATTTACAGTAGTATTATTAACTCCAGCCCTCCTCAGTTCTGTTGTTGTTGTTGTTGCTTTTATTGTCACTAACTTGACACTTTATCATCATCATCATCATCATCATCATCATCATCATCAGTGTGGCCACCATCGTCATTCTCACCTTCATCCCTAACCTTTAACCCCTGCAGCAGCATCAGCAGCGTATCTAACTCCATGTATCTGTATCCTCTCAGTTCATCCTGATCCACCGCAGAACCTTCGTGTTTTTAATGCCACCGTCACTTCACTCAACCTCAAATGGGACCCAGCGCCCGGAAAAGTCCAGAACTATAGGATCAGCTACCAACCACTGTCTGGAGGACAAACTAGCACTGTAAGTTTAACACTTTTACATTTTTACATTTTTACACTGACGTTTTCTGAGGTTTTCCTGCCCAAATACGGTGTCCCATGGTTGCGTCTTCAATTTTTCAATTTCAATTTTATTTATAAAGCCCTAAATCACAACAAAGTCGTCTCACAGGGCTTTACAAAAACACAATCAACTACAGAGATACATGAAAAGTCCCAAGCGTCCCCTGTCCTTAGACCCTCCCCCTGTCCTTAGACCCTCCCCCTGTCCTTAGACCCTCCCCCTGTCCTTAGACCCTCCCCCTGTCCTTAGACCCTCCCCCTGTCCTTAGACCCTCCTTCTCGGCAAGAAAAAACTTCCAAACCCAGTGGGAAAAAGAAGAAATGTTGAGGAGAACCACATTGAAGGACAGATCCACTCCCATGGACGGACAGGCTATAGATGAACGTCCATTTATAAATGAAGGAGGGGGGGACTGGTCCAGACAGGCAGGGGCGGTGGTCCGGGGTCACAGGTTGGCACAGGCGAGATACTGCAGATCCTGTCGTCCATGGCTCCCGTGCAGACACTGTCAGGAGAGCCACCACTCCCCCCAGGGGGGGAAAGGGGACACCAGGTGACTAGTCATGAACAGACTTGGTATGAAAGATAGGTTATAAAAATGACAGAAACAGGTGTGAGGGAGAGAAAGAGAAGAAAGAACTCAGTGTCTGTACTTCCCCCAGCATTCTAACTCCTAGGGCAGCCTAGACTGAACTGTGACTCATACATCATGTATACATGATATATGAGTCACATCATTTTTAACTAACCTGACCATAGGCTTTCTCAAACAGGAATGTTTTCAAGCTAATTTTAAATGTAGAGACTGTTTCTGCGTCTTTAATATTAAAGGGAAAATGATTCCATAAGACAGTAACCATGGTAACTAAAGGCTCTAGCTCCTACTGTACTTTTAGAAACCCTCGCAACTTCAATAAACCTGCATTCTGAGAACGAAGGGTTCTATTGGGTTGGTACGGAACCAGATCATCTTTAAGATAAGAGGGGTCCATACCATTAACCCCTGACCTCTAACCCCTAACCCTAACCCATACCATTAATGGTTTTATATGTAAGGAGGAGGATTTTAAATTTAATTCTAAACTCAACTGGTAGCCAATGAAGGGTTTGGAGCACAGGGGTGATAGGGTTAGGGGTCAGGGGTCAGGGTTTGGAGCACAGGGGTGATAGGGTTAGGGGTCAGAGTTTGGAGCACAGGGGTGATAGGGTTAGGGGTCAGGGGTCAGGGTTTGGAGCACAGGGGTGATAGGGTTAGGGGTCAGAGTTTGGAGCACAGCGGTGATAGGGTTAGGGGTCAGAGTTTGGAGCACAGGGGTGATAGGGTTAGGGGTCAGGGGTCAGGGTTTGGAGCACAGGGGTGATAGGGTCAGGGGTCAGGGGTCAGGGTTTGGAGCACAGGGGTGATGTGTTCTCTTCTATTTGATCCTGTTAATAATCTTGCTGCTGCATTTTGAACCAGTTGAAGCTTTTTAGGGAATATTTAGGACACGCTACAAGTAAGGAGTTACAATAATCTAATCGTGATGTAACAAATGCATGAATTAATTTTTCTGCAGTCGTTTTAGACAGAATATTCCTAATTTTGGCTAATGTTGCGCAGGTGAAAGAAGGCTGTTCTACATGTTTGGTTAATGTGCCCTGACCTCTGACCTCTGACCCTTTGGATGAAAGATCTGGATCAAATAAAACTCCTAAATGTTTAACTGTGTCACTGGGTGTTCCACTTAAGTTGTCCAGAGTAACTATGTGGTCAGGTAGGGAGTCTGTGGCATTTTTAGGACCAATTATAACGACTTCAGTTTTTTCAGGGTTCAATAAAAGATAATTGTCACTCATCCAAGTCTTTATGTCTTGGACACATGTACTTAGTTTATCTATTTGTCTGGTCTGATCAGGTTTAATCGATAAATATAGCTGTGTGTCATCTGCATAACAATGAAAATTAATACAATGATTTGTAATGATGTTACCTAAAGGGAGCATATATAGTGTAAACAAAATAGGCCCAAGGACTGACCCTTGAGGAACGCCATAATTAACTCTGGAGGACTGTGATGATTGTTGATTGACGTTAACAAATTGGTAGCGATTAGATAAATATGATTTAAAGCAGCAGAGGGCTGCTCCTCTAATACCTATATCACATTCTAATCTGTGCACTAAGATACTGTGGTCAATGGTGTCAAAGGCTGCACTAAGGTCTAATAACACCAGGACCCATATTAATCCCATGTCAGCGGCTAATAATAAGTCATTAGTAACTTTAACTAACGCTGTTTCAGTGCTATGATGGGCACGAAAGCCAGACTGAAACTGTTCAAATAAACTATTATCCTGCAGGTATTGGCACAGCTGTTTAACTATTACTCGTTCTAAAACCTTTGACAAGAAGGGCAAATTAGATATAGACCTATAATTGTCTATTCAATTCAATTCAAACAACTTTATTAGTCCCTCTAGGGGCAATTCAGTTCAGCAGTTCATCCAATCATGCATTTCATTTTCGCACAGAAAGTTTCAGGGAGACCTCACAGAGACACGAAGCACCATACACATATACAGTACAAGTGCATAGTGAAGATAAAATTAAATTTAAAAAAGTAAAATTTATAATTAAAAAATTAAAAAATAAAAATAAATAAATAAATACATTTTAAAATTAAAATTATTGCACTGTACCCATCACGCACTGAATAATCCAATTTAATAGTGATATTGCACGTTCCATAAGGTAGGATTAAGATTTAAAAGACTGATGGCTGCTGGGACAAACGTCCTGAGGGCATCAGTTTAAATTCCCTGGTTAAAATGTGGTCATGCTGATCAATAATACCTTTGGCCTTATTGATCACCCTCTTGTCCCAAAGGGAACCTAAGTCTTCTTGCCTCACACCAATAATCTTTGAGCAGGTTTTTACAATGCTGTTAAGGCCATTCTTATCTTTCACATTCAAGCCATAAAACCAACAAATGAATGAAAAGGTCACAATGCTTTCAATAAAAGACTTATAAAACAGACATTGAATCTTAGTACAGACCTGGAAAGAACTCAACTTCCTGAGTAAATACGTCCTTTGTTGACATTTTTTTTACTATCGTGTCAGTGTTCACCTCAAATTTGAGTTGGGAGTCAAATGTTGTACCCAAGTATTTGTAGGAGTCAACAATCTCCACCTTTTTGCCATGAATAGAAAGGTCAACTGGCTCAGTGCACTTCTTCCTAAAATCAATGATAAGCTCCTTTGTCAGCATCTAAGGTAAGTTTTTTCAGATTTGGTTTAATAACAGCATATTTAAATGACTGCGGCACATATCCAGTAATTAATGAAGTGTTAATTATATTTAGGACAGTGTTAATAATTAGGGGCAGAATGTCTTTAAAGAGTTTAGTTGGGATTAGATCTAAGAGGCAGGTGATGATTTGGAAGACATGATAATAGTCAGTGGCGTGCCATGGTTTTTTTCCCCAGTAGTGTCCCATGGTTGCGTTTCCAATGAAGTTCCATGGTTGTGTCTCCAGTTGCATCTCCAGTCGCGTCCCATGGTTGCATCTTCAGTATTGTCCCATGGTTGCGTCTCCAGTGGTGTCCCATGGGTTTGTCCCCAGTAGCGTCCCATGGTTGTGTCTCCAGTCGCGTCCCATGGTTGCGTCCTCATTGGCGTGCCACGGTTTTGTCTCCACTGGCGTGCCACGGTTTTGTCTCCAGTGGCGTCCCATGGTTGCGTCTCCAGTGGGGTCCCATGGTTGCGTTTACAGTAGCGTCTCATGGTTGCGTCTCCAGTCACGTCCCATGGTTGCATCTTCAGTATTGTTCCATGGTTGCGTCTCCAGTGGCACCCCATGGGTTTGTTCCCAGTGGTGTCCCTTGTTTGCGTCTCCAGTTGCGTCCCATGGTTGTGTCTCCAGTGGCGTCCCATGGGTTTTTTCCCAGTGGTGTCCTATGGTTGCATCTCCAGTATTGTCCCATTGTTGCGTTTTCAGTGGCATGCCATGGTTTTGTCTTCAGTTTTGTCCCATGGTTGCGTTTCCAGTGGCATCCCATGGTTGTATCTCCAGTGGCATCCCATGGTTGTATCTCCAGTGGCATCCCATGGTTGCGTTTCCAGTGGTGTCTCATGGTTGCGTCTCCAGTGGCATCCCATGGTTGCATTTCCAGTGGCGTCCCATGGTTGCGTCTCCAGTCGCGTCCCATGGTTGCATCATCAGTATTGTCCCATGGCGCCCCATGGGTTTGTTCCCAGTGGTGTCCCTTGTTTGCGTCTCCAGTTGCGTCCCATGGTTGCATCTTCAGTGGCGTTCCATGGTTTTGTCACCAGTAGCGTCCTTTGGTTGCATCTCCAGTGGCGTCCCTTGTTTGTGTCTCCAGTGACGTCTCATGTTTGCGTCTCCAGTGGCGTCTCATGTTTGCGTCTCCAGTGGCGTCCCATGTTTGCGTCTCCGGTGGTGTCCCTCAGAGCTGATCTATTGGCCTCCACACTCACATTCCTGTCTTGTGACCAAAGCGATTGCACCATCGGAGCTGGAAGTCTGTTCAGAATAAAGAGGAATTCCAGAACGTGGTGTTTCATTGTGTGTGTGACATGTTATGACAGCGTTCCACCAAACAGCGCCTGCATCAGGGCAGCAGCGACGTCATCCAGCGCTCATCGCACCATCCGTCATGTGACCGCAGACAGGATGTTTGTTTGTGCGACATGAGCTCAGACGTTCCTCCATCAAACACTGGACAACAGCCAGTCTGGGAACGGGATGGAATCTTCTGGAAAGCTAGAGGATTTTAGGCCAGGATGGATTTGTGGAGCTCTAGATCCATTAGCATGTGACACGCTAAGATAATATATACTTTATAAATCCCCATGGGGGAATTCACGGAAGTCACCGCTCCACACAACAAAAATACAATCATATTACATCAGTACTTAAATGAATAAATAAATACTGGATGTAAATAGCTCTAAGATAAAAAACAATTAAAATAAATTAACATGAAAAAGTTATTAAAATTAGAATTTAAAGAAGCAGAGTTAAATATGGTAAAAAGTCAATAAGCTAAAAAGTGATCTATAAAAGATTGCATATCCTAAAAACACCCCCCCCCCCCAACCTCCCCTTCTATTTAAAGTATTACACAGCCTGATTGCTCGAGGGACAAATGAATTTAAAAATGTTGTGGTAGAGCGCCTCCTGTTGGTGACAGTGCTGCTCTGCTGCTCAAATACCCAGTTCAGGGTGTTGTTGGTGTTGGTTCAGGATGGACCTGAGTCTGAATAGTGTTCACTGTCCTGTCACCTTCTCTACACAGTCCAGCCTCAGTCCCACCACTGATCCCGCCTTCTTAATGGACTTTTTCAGCCGGTGGATGTTCTGTTTAGTGCAGCTGCCCCCCCAGCAGATCACGGCGTAGAAGACCCCCCTGGCCACCACACATTTATAAAACATCTGCAGTCATTTATTGCAGATGTTGAATGATGCCAGTCTATGCAGTAAGTACAGGCCTTCCTGTGGATGTGGTTGGTGTTCAGTGTCCAGTCGAGTTTATTGTCCAGGAATTTGTAGGATGGCACCACCCCAATAGCCTCCCCCTGGATGTAAATAGGGTGTGGTGTAGAGGGGTGGTGCCTGAAGTCCAGCACCATCTCCTTAATTTTTAAGGTGTTTAGGAGCAGCTGGTTCTTCTGGCATCACCCCTCAAAGTCACTCACCAGGGCCCTGTACCCCCCCCCCCGACACATGCCACAACTGCTGTATTGTCAAAATACTTCTGCAAATGGCAGAGCCCTGAGTTGTGCTGGAAATCGGCAGAATACAAGGTGAAGAGGATAGGGGACAATACAGTGCCCTGTGAAGCTCCCGTACTGTTGGTGATGGTGTTGGATATACAGCCGCCAATCCTGACAAATTGTGGTCTGTCCGTCAAATACTCCATTATCTAGGAGGTAAGGGGCGGGTCCATGCATGGTGCATGGTGCATGGTGCATGGTGGCTAACTTTCCACGTAGTAGAGAGGGCTGGATGGTATTAAAAGCACTTGAAAAGTCAAAAAAAAGAATTCTCACAGTGCAACCACTAACATTTTATAACTGTGGAAAACAAACTAAAGAAGATAGAAGAGGAAGAAAAGGACAAGAGGAAAAGGAGGAAGCAAAGCAGCTCCAGACTGAGGAAAATAAACCACAGTCACATCCACAGGACATTGACTGGACTAACGAGTTTAATCAGTAATGAATCAGAATCAGCTCCAATGCCTTTGATGCTCCTGATGCTCCTGGTGCTCCGACGCCCCAACGCTCTGACACTCCAACATGTCACCCAAGGTGAATCTGCGTCTTATCGCATCTGTCCATTGACTTTGAATGTAATCTCTGTGATTACGCGTGAATACGCCTGATTGTGGTTCAGTTGGTAGAGTGGGTCGCCCAATGACCAAGAGGTTGGCGGTTCATGTCCCGACTCTGGCTGTCCACATGTCGAAGTGTCCTTGGGCAAGACACTGAACCCTGACTTAGGCCCCCAGTATGACTGACCATAGACTCGAGAAACCTACTGGTGTATGAGTGTGTGTGTGAATGGGTGAATGTGAAGCTAATGTAAAGAGCTTTGAGCAGCGTGAAGGTGGAAAAGAACTATGTAAGTGCAGAACATTTACCATTTACATTGGTGTGGACGTACCGTAATGGCTCCTTATCCCAGGGTTCTCAGACTCCTGTGGACTGTCTGTCCTACTGTGGACTGTTTGACACATTCTGTTCTTTTCTGTCCCATGCTTGGACTCAAATGTTTATTTTTCTATCAACAGGTTCAGGTTGGGGGTAAAAAAACGACCACAGTTCTCCACAAACTTCAGCCTGACACGCCCTACACCATCACTGTGGCTGCCGTCTTCCCCAACACTGTTAGCAAAGACCTGAAAGGACAAGGACGAACCAGTAAGAAGACAAACTAACTATAGTTACTATCAATCAGTATTCAGGTACTATTGTATCCTAGCCATGCTAGTTCCTCCTAGCATCAGTAAATCTAATGTTCTAACGCAGTAGTCTAGTTTCGCTCAATGTAACTTTTGTCTAGATTTCCCTGAAACTGTTAATAAAAACAGTCATGAACAGTAAAACAGTTCACAGTCGTGAACCAAGTTTAATCATTTTTTTAATTTTTTTGCACAGACAGTAATACAAAGAACATTAAAAAGTATTTTAATTTTGTGACCGATGACACTGTTACATTTTAATTGTTTGACGGTGATGACGGATTTAAACAGTGCCGTAGTAGTGTCCGAAAATGTTTTCAATTAAGTTCACTATGTAGTGAACTATATTTATTTCCCTCCATAGGGAGTAGGGAGTGAGTGGGTGATTTTGGAAACTGCCAGAGTGTTTAAACATTGTGGCTGAGAGGGCGGGGTTTGTTGTTGTGACTTAACAGTGTGTGTTTGCATTTCTTCCAGAGCCTCTGGGCGGAGTCAAGAACCTGCAGGTGTTGAACCCCACCATGACCACTCTGAACATCCGCTGGGAGCCCGCAGAGGGGCCGAGTGAGGGAGTACAAGGTCATGTACGCTCCCGCCGCTGGAGGACCCCAAAATATGGTAGGCCTGGTGGGAGGGACCAAGCCACGCCCATTTCCTGTCATAGGTTTGAAGAGACAAGGTTCCAAACTGACCCGCATTTAGTCACTTTTAATCTGGAATAACATTTAGTCACTTTTAATCTAGAATAATAACATTTAGTTACTTTTAATCTAGAATAATAACATTTAGTCACTTTTTAATCTAGAATAATAACATTTAGTCACTTTTAATCTAGAATATTAACATTTAGTCACTTTTAATCTAGAATAATAACATTTAGTCACTTTTTAATCTAGAATAATAACATTTAGTCACTTTTAATCTAGAATATTAACATTTAGTCACTTTTAATCTAGAATAATAACATTTAGTCACTTTTAATCTAGAATATTAACATTTAGTCACTTTTAATCTAGAATATTAACATTTAGTCACTTTTAATCTAGAATATTAACATTTAGTCACTTTTAATCTAGAATATTAACATTTAGTCACTTTTAATCTAGAATAATAACATTTAGTCACTTTTTAATCTAGAATAATAACATTTAGTCACTTTTAATCTAGAATATTAACATTTAGTCACTTTTAATCTAGAATATTAACATGTAGTCACTTTTAATCTAGAATAATAACATTTAGTCACTTTTAATCTAGAATATTAACATTTAGTCACTTTTAATCTAGAATATTAACATTTAGTCACTTTTAATCTAGAATATTAACATTTAGTCACTTTTAATCTAGAATAATAACATTTAGTCACTTTTAATCTAGAATAATAACATTTAGTCACTTTTAATCTAGAATATTAACATTTAGTCACTTTTAATCTAGAATATTAACATTTAGTCACTTTTAATCTAGAATAATAACATTTAGTCACTTTTAATCAAGAGTAATAACATTTAGTCACTTTTAATCTAGAATAACATTTAGTTACTTTTAATCTAGAATAATAACATTTAGTCACTTTTTAATCTAGAATAATAACATTTAGTCACTTTTTAATCTAGAATAATAACATTTAGTCACTTTTAATCTAGAATAATAACATTTAGTTACTTTTCATCTAGAATAATAACATTTAGTCACTTTTTAATCTAGAATAATAACATTTAGTCACTTTTAATGTAGAATATTAACATTTAGTCACTTTTAATCTAGAATAATAACATTTAGTCACTTTTTAATCTAGAATAATAACATTTAGTCACTTTTAATCTAGAATATTAACATTTAGTCACTTTTAATCTAGAATAATAACATTTAGTCACTTTTAATCTAGAATATTAACATTTAGTCACTTTTAATCTAGAATATTAACATTTAGTCACTTTTAATCTAGAATAATAACATTTAGTCACTTTTAATCTAGAATATTAACATTTAGTCACTTTTAATCTAGAATATTAACATTTAGTCACTTTTAATCTAGAATATTAACATTTAGTCACTTTTAATCTAGAATAATAACATTTAGTCACTTTTAATCTAGAATAATAACATTTAGTCACTTTTAATCTAGAATATTAACATTTAGTCACTTTTAATCTAGAATATTAACATTTAGTCACTTTTAATCTAGAATAATAACATTTAGTCACTTTTAATCAAGAGTAATAACATTTAGTCACTTTTAATCTAGAATAACATTTAGTTACTTTTAATCTAGAATAATAACATTTAGTCACTTTTTAATCTAGAATAATAACATTTAGTCACTTTTAATCTAGAATAATAACATTTAGTCACTTTTAATCTAGAATAATAACATTTAGTCACTTTTAATCAAGAGTAATAACATTTAGTTACTTTTAATCTAGAATATTAACATTTAGTTACTTTTAATCTAGAATATTAACATTTAGTCACTTTTAATCTAGAATATTAACATTTAGTCACTTTTAATCTAGAATATTAACATTTAGTCACTTTTAATCTAGAATAATAACATTTAGTCACTTTTAATCAAGAGTAATAACATTTAGTCACTTTTAATCTAGAATAACATTTAGTTACTTTTAATCTAGAATAATAACATTTAGTCACTTTTTAATCTAGAATAATAACATTTAGTCACTTTTAATCTAGAATAATAACATTTAGTCACTTTTAATCTAGAATATTAACATTTAGTCACTTTTAATCTAGAATAATAACATTTAGTCACTTTTAATCAAGAGTAATAACATTTAGTCACTTTTAATCTAGAATAACATTTAGTTACTTTTAATCTAGAATAATAACATTTAGTCACTTTTTAATCTAGAATAATAACATTTAGTCACTTTTAATCTAGAATAATAACATTTAGTCACTTTTTAATCTAGAATAATAACATTTAGTCACTTTTAATCTAGAATATTAACATTTAGTCACTTTTAATCAAGAGTAATAACATTTAGTCACTTTTTAATCTAGAATAATAACATTTAGTCACTTTTAATCTAGAATAACATTTAGTTACTTTTAATCTAGAATAATAACATTTAGTCACTTTTAATCTAGAATAACATTTAGTTACTTTTAATCTAGAATAATAACATTTAGTCACCTTTTAATCTAGAATAATAACATTTAGTCACTTTTAATCTAGAATAACATTTAGTTACTTTTAATCTAGAATAATAACATTTAGTCACTTTTTAATCTAGAATAATAACATTTAGTCACTTTTAATCTAGAATATTAACATTTAGTCACTTTTAATCTAGCATCTTAACATTTAGTCACAAAAAAAAATGTAAATAAATAATACTACTACGAATACTAATAATAATAATACTAATAATAATAATAATAATAATAATAATAATAATAATAATAATTATTATTATTATTATTATTATTATTATTATTATTATTATTATTATTATTATTATTATATTGAAATAACCAACAACAAAATCTGGAATCAAGCAAATAAAAAAATCCACCAGTCAGAAAAATAAAAATAATTTTTCACTTCTTCTGTGTCAAACGTTCATCTGGAATTCAAGATTTATTTATTTAGCTAATTTCATTATATATGTATATATATATATATATATATATATATATATATATATATATATATATATGTATATTTTTATATATATATATATATATATATATATATATATATATATATATCTGTATATTTATTTCTTTTTTTTCATCCTTCTGTCTCAAAAGACAATGGAGTCACACCGTGGATCAGTTCATAGCGAGGTGACAGTGCCGGGTGTGGCTAAAGAGTCCAATTCTGGAATTGCAGACTTTGTTGCAGTTATCACAGATGAATTCCTTGCCTGGCTGCATGGGGGCTGGTGCTGGCCTCTTCTGCCTGCGTTGTCTTCTCTCCTCCCACTTTTCCTCTCTCCTCTTCTCACTGATTTGGACGCTGGTCTCAACAGCATGTCTCCAGCTGTTGCAATCAATGGCCACTGCCTCCCAGCCTGTTTGATCGATGGCTTCATTTCACGTTTGAGGATGTCCTTGTAATGGACGACGGGTATTCCCGCAGGTCTAGAGCCAGTGGGAAGTTCTCCGTACAGCACGTCCTTTGGTATTCGGCAGTCGTTCATTCAACTACCATGACCCAGCCATCTCAATTGCCTCTGACTGAGCAAGGCAAACATGCTGAGCATTCCCACCTGTGCCAGAACAGCTTCTTTGGAGAGATGGTCTTGCCAGCTAATGCCCAGTATTTTTCTGAGGGTTAGGGTTCTGACACAGTGCATGTGGAAGGCATTGACTTAACGCTCTTGGCGGGAGTACAGGGTTCAGGTTTTGCTGCTGTACATCAGCGTGCTGAGTATACAAGCCTTGTATACTGCTACCTTGGTGTTGGTAGTCATCATGCCGTTGTCCCATATGTGTTTTCCAAGGCAAGCCATTGCTGTTGCTGCTTTGCCAATGCAATTGTTTAGCTCTGCCTCCAGGGACAGATTGCTCCAGATGGTGGAGCCTAGATAAGTAAATATAGCCACCACCCCAAGGATGTAGTCATCAATGGAGTTTCTGGGGATGCTGCAAGCATCTTCTTGATGCTGATGGTGAGAACAAACTTGTTGCATGAATGAGCAAAGCAGTCGATGAGTCACTGTAAGGCCTGCTCTGTGTGTGCAGTCATCTTCGGTAAACAGCATCTCTCTAATCAGGACTTTGCGTACCTTTATTTTTGCGCAGAGACATGTGAGGTTGAAGAGATATCCGTCACTTCTGGTGTGGAGGTACACTCCGTCACCTGACTGGTCGAAGGCAAAAGACAGCAACAGGGAGAAAAAGACACCAAAAAGTGTAGGAGCAAGTACACATCTTTGTTTGTTTGTTTGCCTCTTCTATGGAGTCAGTGAAGTGCTAACACAGATCTGGCATTTCTGTCCTAGCTTTGTTGATACGTGGACGCCCTGTCTGTTTGGAATGGAAAAGCCGTTTGGGCTGAAGGCGCACTTTGCTGCAGACCAGTAATTGGTCAGTGTTGCAGTTGGCGCTGCGGGTTGCGAGGGTATAATTCAGTGAGGGTCTTCTGGTAATGACGAGATCCAGCTGGTGTGAGCGGTGTGATCTGGGATGACACCAGGATACTCTGTTTTGAGGTTTGGTGGCAAAAAATGTGTTGGTTGCACAGAGGTCGTGCTAGGAGCACATCTCAAGAACCATGACCATTCTCGCTGAGTTTTCCGATGCCAAAGTGGCCACTGCTACGAGGCCAGGATTCCTGATCTGCTCCAACTTCAGCGTTGAAGTCCCCAAGCAGGTATAGTTGTTCTGTGGTTGGGATGTCTCTGATGGTAGTCTCAGGTTTCTCATAAAACTCATCCTTGGCCTCAGCTGTAGAGCTAAGTGTGGGAACATAGATGCTCAAGATGTTAATTGGACTAGAAGAAGTTGAGTCAATGAGAGAGTATTCGGGGTGTCCCCTTTGATGGTGGTTCCACTGAAGGAAGTAAAGGGTTTTTTGACTGCGAAACTTACACCATGCATGCGTGGTACTTCTGGCTCATTTCCCTGCCAGAAGAATGGGTGCCGTTTCATGGTAGTCTGGTCTCCTTTAAGGCAGTAATGTCAATGTTGAGCCTAGTCAGCTCACGATTGATGATGGTTGTTTTCCTCTAGTCACCAATCTGTTGGAAGTCATCGGAGAGTCAAGGGCACATTGTCCTGACGTTCCAGCTTGCTAGGCCCAAGATGGATGGTTTCTTTTCCTTTATAATCTTGGGTAATGGATTTCCATCTGTCTTTCATGTTAGTGAGACACTAACTTCCAGGTACCCTCTGGAGCGACAGACGTTGGCGGACTGACACCTTATTGACTGAGGACTGCCCAGCTTGAGGCAGGCGGTAGTTGGACAGTAGGACTACAATGGTCCCGTTCTTCCTGTACACCAATTTGGAAGGTCTTATAACCCATAGACTGACAACTTCCGATTTGTGTCCCCACTTTGCAGTGGGGCTGGAGTATCCTCTCCAGGGCATGAACCCTGGGCCAGAATGTGAGGATCCTGAGTGGCCCAATTGTCAGGATCCTCCTCTCAGTCTTGCTGACAGGATCCAAAGAGATGCAAAACATGACGTTTGGCATCAGTGTGGCTGCAGGGGATGGCGGAACGGTGTTTTTTCTTGCATTCTTGTAGCACTGAACCACCTGTGGGTCCCCACTCTGGATTTGAAGGTTTACTCCTATTACCTCACGTAATTGGGTTTAGCCCATCATCTGAGATGGTTTTTATATATATATATATATATATATATATATATATATATATATATATATATATATATATATATATATATATAGAGAGAGAGAGAGAGAGAGAGAGAGAGAGAGAGAGAGAGAGAGAGAGAGAGAGAGATAATTTCTTTTGCTTAATTCAAGATATTTTTTTGTTTGAATCAATATTTTCTGTCTAATTCAATATGTTTTTTTTGGGTTTAATTAAATATTTTATTTTGCATAATTCAAGTTAAATTGATCTGATCAGATTAGTTTAATGAGATTAGTGCCAGATCTATTGTCTATAAATCAGTCCTTATTGTGTGACTCAACAGTTCATCTAGAGTTGATCCTGTCTGAATTTAATCTGATCACATGTTTAAACTATTGATTTAATCTGATCATATGTTTAAACTACAGATTTAATCTGATCACATGTTTAAACTATTGATTTAATCTGATCACATGTTTAAACTATAGATTTAATCTGATCACATGTTTAAACTATAGATTTAATCTGATCACATTTTTAAACTATTGATTTAATCTGATCACATGTTTAAACTATTGATTTAATCTGATCACATGTTTAAACTATAGATTTAATCTGATCACATGTTTAAACTATAGATTTAATCTGATCACATGTTTAAACTATTGATTTAATCTGATCACATGTTTAAACTATTGATTTAATCTGATCACATGTTTAAACTACAGATTTAATCTGATCACGTTTAAACTATAGATTTAATCTGATCATATGTTTAAACTATTGATTTAATCTGATCACAAAAATTTTAATTTGTTTTAAGAGATCACCTGAGATTTAAAAAATTCTAAAATCCTAAATCGATCGATTTGAAGCGATCGATTTAAAAGCCGTTTCTAACTGACGCTTTGCGAAAACGTGGTGAAATGACACATCACAACTTTTTGAAGTGGATCCAATGTTAAACTCCACAATGCAGGTTTTTCATAAAAAAACAACTGGAGTGTGAGACGAGAAAGAAGCAGTGGTTTAGTTCCACTGAAGGAAAGAAGAAGAAGAAGAAGGAAGTGTTGGACGGGTCATCGCATCAGCGCCATCGCATCTGCGTCATCGCATCAGCGCCATCGCATCAGCGCCATCGCATCAGCGCCATCGCCTCAGCGCCATCGCATCTGCGCCATCGCATCAGCGCCATCGCCTCAGCGCCATCGCATCAGTGTCATCGCATCAGCGTCATCGCATCAGCGCCATCGCATCAGTGTCATCGCATCAGCGCCATCGCATCAGTGTCATCGCATCAGTGTCATCGCATCAGCGCCATCGCCTCAGCGCCATCGCATCTGCGCCATCGCATCAGCGCCATCGCCTCAGTGCCATCGCATCTGCGCCATCGCATCAGCGCCATCGCATCAGCGCCATCGCATCTGCGTCATCGCATCAGTGTCATCGCATCAGCGCCATCGCATCAGCGTCATCGCATCAGCGCCATCGCATCAGCGCCATCGCATCAGCGCCATCGCCTCAGCGCCATCGCATCTGCGCCATCGCATCAGCGCCATCGCATCAGCGCCATCGCATCTGCGTCATCGCATCAGTGTCATCGCATCAGCGCCATCGCATCTGCGTCATCGCATCAGCGCCATCGCATCAGCGCCATCGCATCAGCGCCATCGCATCTGCGTCATCGCATCTGCGTCATCGCATCTGCGTCATCGCATCAGTGTCATCGCATCAGCGCCATCGCCTCAGCGCCATCGCATCTGCGCCATCGCATCAGCGCCATCGCCTCAGTGCCATCGCATCAGCGCCATCGCATCAGCGCCATCGCATCTGCGTCATCGCATCAGTGTCATCGCATCAGCGCCATCGCATCAGCGCCATCGCATCAGCGCCATCGCATCAGCGCCATCGCCTCAGCGCCATCGCATCTGCGCCATCGCATCAGCGCCATCGCATCAGCGCCATCGCATCTGCGTCATCGCATCAGTGTCATCGCATCAGCGCCATCGCATCTGCGTCATCGCATCAGCGCCATCGCATCAGCGCCATCGCATCAGCGCCATCGCATCTGCGTCATCGCATCTGCGTCATCGCATCAGCGTCATCGCCTCAGCACCATCGCATCAGTGTCATCGCATCAGCGCCATCGCATCAGTGTCATCGCATCAGCGCCATCGCATCAGCGCCATCGCATCAGTGTCATCGCATCAGCGCCATCGCATCAGCGCCATCGCATCAGTGTCATCGCATCAGCGTCATCGCATCAGTGTCATCGCATCAGTGTCATCGCATCAGCGTCATCGCATCAGCGCCATCGCATCTGCGTCATCGCATCAGCGCCAGCGCCATCGCTAGCGCTCACTCATCCACTAGTTTTGACGAGTGTGGAACAGTCGGAGGTTTGTCTAACCCGTCTTCTACTAACCATAGACATCTGCGTCATCACATCAGCGCCATCGCATCTGCGTCATCATATCAGCGCCATCGCATCTGCGCCATCGCATCAGCGCCATCGCATCAGCGCCATCGCATCAGCGTCATCGCATCAGTGTCATCGCCATCGCTAGCGCTCACTCATCCACTAGTTTTGACGAGTGTGGAACAGTCGGAGGTTTGTCTAACCCGTCTTCTACTAACCATAGACAATATTTTAACACCATGCCTCAGAGATGTTTGACTCCAGGCCAAGTTTCAGCAGAAACTCTAGATCTGCCCGAATATTTTTGTGTGAAAAACCTGGTAAAATGCTTGGTGTGAAACGGCTTTAAGTCTCTGATTGAAGTTTAGATGAGTCAAATGAAAGTCATGTGGGGCTTTTCAAAGCATAACATGATACCACTACTGATATGTTTATTGGCATCGTTAGCTTTAGCTTTAGTATTTTGACATTTTTGCTAATATGAAACTGCAGCTTTAGTCTTTAAATCTACCAAAGCTTGAATAAACATGTCGTCCTTTACACACTGTGTCATTGTTTGTGTTGGAAGCAGCTCATAGGAGGTATTTTTGGCGTGAATTTCCAGGATGTGGTGTCAGGAGGTAACATTAGCACCGTCCTTAAACAACTGACCCCTGGCACCGTCTACAACGTTTCACTGGTGCCTGTTTACGAGGAAGGAGATGGACTGAGCATGTCTGAAAACGGAAAGACAAGTAAGACCTCCCAACACTTCTGCACGCATTTACTGCAACATTTAAAACATGTAATAAATAAATACTGTATTTTCTGGACTATAAAGTGCATTTTAAAAAAACCCAGAATTTTCCACAGTGTGACTTTATATATGGATTCATTCTGGTTAGGGTTTGTGACTGAAATTTAGACTTTTTATTTCACAATTTTTTTTTTATTTCATAATTTTTCTCTTAAAATTGTGCATTTTTTGTCTCATATTTATAACTTTTTTTTTTTAAATAATCTCATGATGGCTTTTATCTCAATTGTGACTTCTTTTTTTCTGTCCACAGCCACTAAACTCAGTAACTGTGACCTGATCAAACACATTATTTACACACTAACTCACTTTTAAAGGATTTATTTTAGATCCTTTTTTTTTAGTTTACACATACGCAGCTGTACTTCTACTGTACTACAGAATGGTAGAAGTTTTAACACCTCTGATAAAAATAGACCAATACCAGACACCAAAGACAAGATTGTTAACATCAGCGACTTAAACAGCTGATTTTTAATTGATCCAGAGCCTCTGGGCGGAGTCAACAACCTACAGGTGTTGAACCCCACCATGACCACCCTGGACGTCCAATGGGAGCCGGCCGAGGGTCACGTGACAGAGTACAGACTGGTCTACGTTCCTGCTGCTGGAGGAGATGAAACCATGGTAAGTAGACCTTCTACCTGTCAATCAAATGTTTAACTCCTCCCCCTGAGGTTCATGTGACTCTGCTCCATCTGCAATATGTACTTTATTTACAACCTATGGGTAGGTTATTTTTACAGAAAAATTATTTAATTTGTCAACAAAATGGAATAGAACACACTGAAAGCTGACTAAAAGTGTCTGAATTAAATAAATAAATACATGATTAGATAAGGAATTAAATATGTCATTAATTAATTTAAATATGAATTAAATAGATACATTTGTTATTAAATGTGTGGTTAATATATTAAAATAGCAGTTAATTTGAACTTAATAAAGTCATATATTTAATTGTATTTGTCAGTAAAAACCATTGACTGTTTTAAACAAACACACACATGAATAAAAGTGAACACCGTCGCTTTAAGGGAAACAATAAAAAATTAAAACTGAAAACAGTCTCAAAGGTCTTCGCTGTCCCTTGCAACCACCGACCGCCGTCCATATCCACTGACCGCCAACAACAGCCAACAGCGAGAAGACATCGTACCGTGGGCGGGATGCAATATTCTGCCAGAAACGCATGCTTTTGTATAAACATGTAGAGTACGCTATAGAGTGACATATTTAAAATGTTGTGTGTTGAATGTGTATAGAACTGTGGAATTGCAGCCAAATTGGTGTTCGTATGTCCGAGCTGAAGCAATTTATGTCGTGGTAAGTTTTCCCCATGTTGAGCTCATTTGACCCAACGGCCTAGGAGGAGTTTGTTAAAATCCAATGACAGCGAAAATCCATGATTTAACATGTTTGAAATTTCAGTGCAAGATGGCGGACCTCCTTTTCGGTTTATGGGTGTGGCCATCATTAGGTTTTTTTTGTTCATCATCATATGATGAACATGTGTACCAATTTTCATCACTAGGGCGTGATCTGGCCTAATACAAACTATTGTCACTTTTCTGGGGGGCGCTGTAGACACATTTTATGAAACCTATAAATACTCGCAAGTTTTCACACTTCTGAAGTGTGTGCAAAATTTGGTGAGTTTTCGTGCATGTTCAGGGGGTCAAATTAGAGGTCAAAGGGTAGACTCCCTTGCACCGGCCGTGGTCCGTGGAGAAGGGCAAATTAAAAACAATCAAATATTCATTCATTCACTGAACTTAATTTGAGCAGTTCATCTAAAACAGAACAACACAAACAAAGAACAAAATTAAATGTTGTTCATATCATCATATTTGACCAAATATGATGAAATTTGATTGATTTCTTCCTTATTCGTCATCTTGTTCAGACCAAATGTCAAGAACTGGTGACAGTAGACTGTGAAAAGCACAAATGTGTAAACACACAAATGTAAAATGTTGTCAGAGCAGAAGTAGTGAATGGGTCCAGTTCATCCTGTTATCTGTCAAACATTAGAGTGACGTTAGAGTGTGAACAAACAAACAAACGCTACCAATCAACATAGTAACAATGTACCAAATATTTCAGGATGATCACTTAAAGGATTCCACTAAAACAACAAATACTCCAGGAAAACAGAGATACTTAAAAAATCTCACTTTTCTACTTTTGTCCTTTTTAAATCTAATGGTTCACCCAGCGTTACCGTGGTGACGGCTCACCCAGCGTTACCGTGGTGACGGCTCACCCAGACTTACCAACACATGTTCCTTTAACAGTGGTTCATCACCTCCACTGGCTGCATACTGCATTCACACTAAACAATGAGAGGAACCAGGGACCCACGGTGTCCTGCACCTGGGGTTAAGCCCCTCCTCCATTGCAGCCAATCTGCAGTAGCATTAGCATTAGCATCTACTAGAGCAGACGGCGCCACAGTAGCTGCTGCACAAACTGTAAAAAACTGTTGGATCAAACTGGTTCATGTGTCTCTGTGGAAATAAAGACTGTTTTTTTACTGCACGTTTTCAAAACAAGTGACGTCACCAAACCTAGCTGGATGTTACTCTGGGATGGTAAACACACACAGAGCCAGAGGGGAGGGGGGAGTGTTCCTTCACACATTCTGAGCCAATCACAGACGCCTCATCAGCGCGTCATGGACATGTATGAGGAAGTAGAAGTAAACTGTGTTGTTCCACCTCCAGTCATTTTTCTACCGTGAAAAAAACAACTGGAAACAAAACAATCTGAACGTTTTTATAAATAGAACCAACACACAATGAATTCAATAACAATGAAGAACAACAATATTAATAAATAAGCATAGAATGAGTCCTTTAATAAAGTTAATATTAATAAATAACCATAGAATGAGTCCTTTAATAAAGTTAATATTAATAAATAAGCATAGAATGAGTCCTTTAATAAAGTTAATATTAATAAATAACCATAGAATGAGTCCTTTAATAAAGTTAATATTAATAAATAACCATAGAATGAGTCCTTTAATAAAGTTAATATTAATAAATAAGCATAGAATGAGTCCTTTAATAAAGTTAATATTAATAAATAACCATAGAATGAATCCTTTAATAAAGTTAATATTAATAAATAAGCATAGAATGAGTCCTTTAATAAAGTTAATATTAATAAATAAGCATAGAATGAGTCCTTTAATAAAGTTAATATTAATAAATAACCATAGAATGAATCCTTTAATAAAGATAATGTCACGGACCAACTTGTAAGCGGACCCAAGGAGCAGAGAAACACGATAGATTGGAATAAAAGAAACGTAATTTATTTTAATACAACACAATGTATTAAAAACAGCCCTTCAGACTGTGGTCTGTGTTTTTCTTGTCTGCGTGAGAGAATTTGAGAGATAACATGTTTTAATCAGTTAATTATTCTCATATTTTTCCATTTCCATGAAAATTTCAGTCAAAGCAGCTTCTCTGCTGCAATTACATACAAAGTAGTTCTGCCATTATTGGAGGGGAAGGGGGCGTGGCCCAATCCGCCACCTAGGAGAGCGGCAGAGAGTTCAGGGAGAAATTTGGATGAGAGGAAAAAAAAAATAAAATTGCCATTTCTCCCAAACCGTACATCAGATTTCCAAAATATTTGGACAGGCCACTTCTGCTGATTCCCCCGATTCTCACAATATGTCACATGTTGGGGAAAATTTTATTTTATTTTTTAAGTTTCGGAGATTGCAACTAACCGAGCCTGAAAAAAACCTACAAGAGATATGAAAAAGATTTTTTACAACTTTTATGTTTCTCAGTCACCTCTATCCATCGGTACTATTTTCAAGTCTCTGCGACAAACACCTTCAGAGGAGTTCATTTTTTAAGATTTCCAAACAAACGCAGATTGCGAACTTTCTGTAGGAGATAGACCATAACAACCAGCGTATGATTTTTTTGGCCGGTTACAAAGAAACTTTGGGCATTGGTTTCTATGCCAAGCCGTTCAGGATTTAGATTTTCGAGGCTTTTACTTTGAAAGGCAGATTGTGAACTTCCTGTCCAAGATAGTTGGGTGGTATCAGCGTCTGCAATGTTGGGCTGGAATGGCGCGTGCGTCTCGTCTTTCTGCGACATTCCCAAGGCTCGTTTGGGCCATTTTTGTGATTTTTATGTTAGTTGTTTTCTCACTAAAGTTCATATTATGGGATGGAATCACAATTTTTCTTGAAATTTCATTACATTACATGCATTTTAAGGGGGTCAAACGCCAGTCTAAAGAGTGTGCAAATGCATAGTGTACATAGGGACTCGATCTTACAGGCTCGGTCCCTATCACCTGATCCATTTTGTGGGAAATCAGACTATAAACATAGCTGGGAAGTGCCGCTCCATTTCCACACCCTCCGCGGACGCTACGTGGCACAGGTGTGTAACCGAGCGCGGGTAAGTTTCTTTAGAGTGTGTAAATGTGTGATATATAGTGAAGCACCTTTGGATGGACTATTGTTAGGAGGGAGAAATGGGATAATGAAAGTTATATGGACACGGAGGGAAGGAGAGTGTGTGTTTGTGCGCGTGTGTGTTTGTGCGTGTAAGTGTGTGTGTGTGTGTGTGTGCGCGTGTGTGCGTGTGCCTGAGAGCCAAAGCTTAGTGACAGGGCCGTGCTGTCACAGATTCCTTTAATAAAGTTAATATTAATAAATAACCATAGAATGACGCTTTTAAAACGCTGGCCGGAAGTTCATAAAACTCAAAACCATTTTAATAGGTAATGGTTTTAATGTATGTGATCTGTTCATTTATCTGGTTTAAATCACACTTCATAAAGATTTAATGTTAATGTTATAAATGTGTTAATATTTTAAATATGTTGTTAATATTTCTCCGTGTACTTACATGCAATGCAAAGCACAGGGGTATATTGTTCGATGTATTTATTATTAAAACCTCGGATCAAGGAGGAGCAAAGTGGTTTTCGTCCCGGACGTGGAACAGTGGACCAGCTCTGGGGTGCTGGAGGGGGCATGGGCGTTTTCCCAACCAGTCCACATGTGTTTTGTGGATTTGGAAAAGGCTAATGACCGTGTCCCCAGAGGGATCCGGTGGGGGGTACTCCAGGAGTATGGGGTGGATGGTCTCCTACTGGGGGCCATTCAGTCCCTGTACTGAAGGAGCGAGAGCCTGGTCCGCATAGCCGGTAATAAGTTGGACCATTTACCGGTGAGGGTTGGACTCCACCAGGGATGCCCTTTTTTCACCGATTCTGTTCATAACTTTTATGGACAGAATTTCTAGGTGCAGCCGGGTGGGGGAAGGGGTCGAGTTCGGGGGCAGGAGGATCTCGTCTCTGCTTTTTGCGGATGATGTGGTCCTCTTAGCCCCATCGAGCTGCAGCCTCCAGCTCTCATTGGAGCGGTTCGCAACAGAGTGTGAAGCGGCTGGGATGACGATCAGCATCTCCAAGTCTGAGGCCATGGTCCTCAGCCGGAAAAGGGTAGAGTGCCCTCTCCGGGTCGGGGGGAAGGTCCTGCCTCAGGTGGAGGAGTTCAAGTATATTGGGATCTTATTCACAAGTGACGGAAGGATGGAGCGGGAGGTCGACAGGCAGATTGGTGCAGCATCCGCAGTAATGCGGGTGTTAAACCGGTCCGTTGTGGTAAAGAAGGAGCTAAGCCAGAAGGTGAAATTCTCAATTTACTGGTCAATCTGCGTTCCGACCCTCACCTATGGTCATGAGCTTTGGGTCATGACCAAAAGAATGAGATCACAGGTACAAGCGGCCAAAATGAGTTTCCTTCGCAGGGTGGGTCGGCTCAGCCTTAGAGATAGGGTGAGAAGCTCGGACATCCGGGAGGGACTTGAAGTAGAGCCACTGCTCCTCCATGTCGAGAGGAGCCAGTTGAGGTGGCTTGGGCACCTCGTGTAGATGTCTCCTGGACGCCTCCCTGGGGAGGTGTTCCGGGCATGTCCTTCCGGGAGGAGACCTCGGGGTCGACCCAGGACACGCTGGAGGGATTATATCTCTCGGCTGGCCTGGGAACGCCTGGGGATTCCCCTGGAGGAGCTGGCTGAGGTAGCTGGGGTGAGGGAAGTCTGGGCTACTCTGCTGAGGCTACTGCCCCCACGACCCGGATGAAGTGGGAGATGAGTACGAGTATTTATTATTATTATTCTACAAAAACTTTGGGAAAAAAAGTGCAGCTCGCACCACTGTAAATAGTCCAAAAATGTTGATTATTATGATTAGCATTTTTATACCAAATAAAACTCCATTCATTCTTAATGGGACAGACAAAAACACTCGTGCTTCTTCATACTTTGTGGCACAGACTTCATTTAAACTTTCAAACACAGTCATTTTTGTGGTGTCTTTAGGATGTGATTGTCATGAGGGTGTGATTTACGGTTGTCGATAGAGAACTCAGTAAATCCACCCTGAAAAGACCAAAATCTGACTTTTTATCAGTGGGTGATGTCATCGCTAGAGCACGAGAGAAGAAAAAATTAAGCTGAAAAATGTCTCAATAACTCGTCCTCACGGCAAAACCATAAATAGTAGACAAACAATCTTTTCCACAAATGTTGCCATGGTTGTGAGAATTCAAACAAACCAGGGTTTGAAGATCTAGCTCTTTTTAAAGTGAAATGACAGGAACCTGTTTGGGATGATGTCAGGGATTTCTGTCAATAGACTTCTATTGGAAAAATCATTTCTGTCTCATGTTGAGTTCAGTGTTTTTGAAATTGTTCTAACTCACTTATTTTTCACAGTACACACATAAAAAGTACATGTACTTGTTCCTCACACCCTCCTGTCACTCATCATCAACTTTGTTTTCAACAATTATTTACACTTTTACCAAAAATCACAGTAGTTCAGAGGCATGGTTTAACATTCAGACAGACTTTACTCCAGTCAGCTCTGTGTGTCTGCGTGTGGAACTACAGGCTGGTTTCCATGGCAACGGGGGGAAATGGGAGGAGCTTTAACATAAAATGGGAGGAGCTTTAATAGAAGTGACTCAGTCCACAAACAGTAACAAACAGATTCACATATGAAGTGAACAGCACCTTTTACCAGAAACAACTCCAGCGACAAGAGACAAACACACGCTTACATTTACGTCAACTGATGGATGGAAGTCTGGTTAAATATGTTGTTAATATTTAAATATGTTGTTAATATTCCAGATAACAGTATCAGCTGACATCAGTAGCAGTGTTCTAACTCACCTGAACCCTGACACCGTCTACAATGTTTCACTACTTCCTATTTACGCTGAAGGAGACGGACTGAGCATGTCTGAAAATGGAAAAACAAGTAAGAGTGAAATAACACTGAACAAATAACACTGAACAAATAACACTAACAACACTGAACACAACACTGGATCAAAATGGGCTACACCCAAACCTTGTACATGGCCTAGATCCTAACCCTGTAAATGGGGTAGACCCTAACCCAAAGTCAGGTTAATTCACTCTTTTTGTGTCAGAACCTCTGGGTGGAGGTAAAAACCTGCAGGTGTTGAACCCCACCATCACCAGCCTGGATGTCCAATGGGAGCCGGCTGAGGGTCAGGTTGTCCAATATAAGGTCATCTATGCCCCTGCTGCTGGAGGAACCGAGAAAACGGTAAAGACTACGATTTAAGTCGTACAAAATGTTTGTTTGGCTGACGATGTGAAAATAGAATAGACTTACGATGGTTCTTAAAGCCTTAGGGGAGGTTCCTAAAGCCTTAGTGGAGGTTCATAAATTCTTAGGGGGGTTCTTATATCCTTAGGGGAGGTTCCTAAAGCCTTAGTGGAGGTTCATATATTTTTAGGGGGGTTCTAATAGCCTTAGGGGAGGTTCCTAAAGCCTTAGTGGGGGTGGGGGGTCCTAAAGCCTTAGAGGGGGTTTCTAAAGCCTTAGTGGGGGCTTCCTAAAGCCTTTGGGGGGTTTCTAACTCTTTAGGGGAGGTTCCTAAAGCCTTTGGTGGTTCTTATAGCCTTAGAGGGGTGTTCCTTAAGCCTTAGTGGAGGTTCATAAAGCCTTAGTAGGGGGTTCCTAAAGCCTTAGGGGAGGTTCCTAAAGCCTTAGGGGAGGTTCCTAAAGCCCCGCTTTTCCTTTCATGTTTCAGGAAACGGTTCCATCCAGCTCCAGTAGGACAGTGTTAACAGGGTTGAACCCTGACACCCCATACAGTGTTTCACTGGTTCCTGTTTACGCTGCAGGAGACGGACTGAGCATGTCTGAAAAGGGAAAAACAAGTAAGTAATGAACTGAGCATGTCTGAAAAGGGAAACATTCAATTAAATTTTATTTATAAAGCCCCAAATCACAACAAAGTCGTCTCACAGGATTTTATAGAAACATAACAAACTATAGTATATGAAAAGTCCCAAAAGTCCACTGTCCTTTGACCCTATATATATATATATATATATATATATATATATATATATATATATATATATATATATATATACATGTATCGATGAACAGACTTGGTATGAAAGATAGGTTATAAAATTACAAAAACAGAGAGAGATTTGTCAGTTACCATGGTTAACTGAAGGCTCTAGGTCTTACTGTAATTTTACAAACCCTGGGAACTTTCAATAGACCTTTTTCACAACTTCTACATTTCACACTGGACATACGTAAGCTCAGCGTACCCCTACTTCTGCACCAGCAAAACTTAAATGCCAAAGATGACAGTGCAGACCAACAGTTGTTGTAACATACCAGGATGTTGTTGTCATGTCCAGAAGCATCTTATATTTCCTTCCACTCCTTCCCTGTTAACGGTGAAGCTAGAGGAAAATGGGTCCAGGCTATTCAGTGTTATGAAGGGCCCAGTTTTATCATTAAAACAGGAGCACTTCCGTCTGCAGCAGACACTTCACATCAGAACACTACATCTGGGGATGACGGTTTGAATCCACAGTCTGTCCCTAGCATTTTTCCTTGGAATGATTCTATTCCTACAAGAAAAAGGAGCCAGTATATGAACGCTGTCAAAAACAGCAACTGTTAATGAGTTGAGATAAAAAAATGTCCATGGTTTTAAAGTTATGGTGATGTTGTCCTTAAACTGTAGTTGTGACCTTTAACCTTTACATGCCAGTACATCAGTGTCAGTTTTAGGTTACTTTTAAAAGTTTAATGACTGAATTGCTCTTTACGATTTACTATGATGTAACTCATATAGACTATTCTTCCTTTGTCAATTAATTAAATGGCAGACAGCCAAAGATCACATGTTTTGTTTTGTTTTGTTGTTTGGAGGGGGAGGGGGGGGGCTAAAAATAGTGTAGCCCAGGGCCTCAGATGGTGTTAAAGCGCCCCTGGTCAGGGCTCAGGGTTTGGAGCACAGTGATTAGGGTCAGGGGTAATGAGTTACAATAATCTAATCTAGATGTAATAATAATAATAATAATAATAATAATAATACATTTTATTTGTTAAACACTTTTCATGGCACTCAAAGACACTTTCCATGCAGTAAAAACAGAACAATAAAAGTCCAACAACAATAAAAACAAACAATAGAAAACAGATCAAACACAAATTAAAGTAGACAGAATAAAAGTAATCAAACATTAAAAACAATCTTAATAAATTAGTATTTAAAGGCATTTAAAAGTGTTGAGGTTGGAGCAGTACGGATGGTTGGGGGAGTGAGTTCCAGAGGTTTGGGGCGGCTACAGAAAAGGCTCCGCCCCCCCAGGGTCGGTGCTTGGTTTTGGGCGGTGGGGCGAGGAAGTCTGGCTGTGGGAGGAGACATGAGGTGTTAGGAGGTCAGTGAGGTAGGGGGGCGGGGCCTGGAGGGGTTTATGGGTGAGGAGGAGGAGGAGGAGCTTAAATGTAATTCTATGTTTGAGGTGTGGAGCCAGTGAAGGTGTTGGAGGACAGGAGTGATGTGATGGTGTGAGCGGGAGTGAGTGAGGAGACGAGCTACAGACTTCTGGATGAACTGGAGTTTATTGAGATTAACAAATGCATGAATTAATTTTTCTGCATCATCTTTAGACAGAATATTCCTAATTTTGGCTAATGTTGCACAAGTGAATAAATGCTGTTCTACATGTTTGGTTAATGTGCCCTGACCTCTGACCCTTTGAATGAAAGATCTGGATCAAATAAAACTCCTAAATTTTTAACTGTGTCACTGGGTGTTACACTTAAGTTGTCTACAGTAACTATGTGGTCAGGTAGGGAGTCTCACATTTTTAGGACCAATTATAATGACTTCAGTTTTTTCAGGGTTCAATAAAAGATAATTGTCACTCATCCAAGTCTTTATGTCTTGGACACATGTACTTAGTTTATCTATTTGTCTGGTCTGATCAGGTTTAATCGATAAATATAGCTGTGTGTCATCTGCATAACAATGACAATTAATGCCATGATTTCTAATGATGTTACCTAAAGGGAGCATATATAGTGTAAACAAAATAGGCCCAAGGACTGACCCTTGAGGAACCCCATAATTAACTCTGGAGAACTGCGATGATTGTTGATTAACGTTAACAAATTGTTATGGATCAGATAAATATGATTTAAAGCAGCAGAGGGCTGCTCCTCTAATACCTATATCACATTCTAATCTGTGCACTAAGATACTGTGGTCAATGGTGTCAAAGGCTGCACTAAGGTCTAATAACACCAGGACCCATATTAATCCCATGTCAGCGACTAATAATAAGTCATTAGTAACTTTAACTAACGCTGTTTCAGTGCTATGATGGGCACGAAAGCCAGACTGAAACTGTTCAAATAAACTATTATCCTGCAGGTATTGGCACAGCTGTTTAACTATTACTGTTTCTAGAACTTTTCAGAGGAAGGGCAGATTAGATATAGACCTAGAATTGTCTAGAATGTCAGGATTTTTTTCAGAATTGGTTTAATAACAGCATATTTAAATGACTGTGGCACATATCCAGTAATTAATGAAGTGTTAATTATATTTAGGACAGTGTTAATAATTAGGGGCAGAATCTGTTTAAAGAGTTTAGTTGGAATTGGATCTAAGAGGCAGGTGATGATTTCATGGTGATATCTACAGTATTCATTGAGTTATAGCATGACATGTCTCTGTGGGGACACACACGCACACATACACACACTGTTTTAATGTCTGTGTTCCGTCAGAACCACTGGGTCCAGTCCAGAACCTGCAGGTGTTGGACCCCACCATGACACAGGTCATACAGAGGTCATACCCAGGTCATACACAGGACATACACAGGTCATACACAGGTCATACACAGGTCATACAGAGGTCATACTGAGGTCATACACAGGTCATACACAGGTCATACACAGGTCATACACAGGTCATACACAGGTCATACACAGGTCATACACAGGTCATACACAGGTCATACACAGGTCATACACAGGTCATACACAGGTCATACAGAGGTCATACTGAGGTCATACACAGGTCATACACAGGTCATACAGAGGTCATACAGAGGTCATACTGAGGTCATACACAGGTCATACCCAGGTCATACAGAGGTCATACACAGGTCATACTGAGGTCATACACAGGTCATACTGAGGTCATACACAGGTCATACTGAGGTCATACACAGGTCATACCCAGGTCATACAGAGGTCATACCCAGGTCATACAGAGGTCATACCCAGGTCATACACAGGTCATACTGAGGTCATACACAGGTCATACTGAGGTCATACACAGGTCATACTGAGGTCATACCCAGGTCATACAGAGGCCATACCCAGGCCATACACAGGTCATACACAGGTCATACACAGGTCATACTGAGGTCATACACAGGTCATACCCAGGTCATACACAGGTCATACACAGGTCATACTGAGGTCATACACAGGTCATACTGAGGTCATACCCAGGTCATACTGAGGTCATACTGAGGTCATACACAGGTCATACAGAGGTCATACCCAGCTCATACTGAGGTCATACACAGGTCATACCCAGGTCATACCCAGGTCATACACAGGTCATACTGAGGTCATACACAGGTCATACTGAGGTCATACACAGGTCATACTGAGGTCATACTGAGGTCATACCCAGGTCATACTGAGGTCATACCCAGGTCATACACAGGTCATACACAGGTCATACACAGGTCATACTGAGGTCATACACAGGTCATACTGAGGTCATACTGAGGTCATACCCAGGTCATACCCAGGTCATACTGAGGTCATACCCAGGTCATACCCAGGTCATACACAGGTCATACACAGGTCATACTGAGGTCATACACAGGTCATACTGAGGTCATACACAGGTCATACTGAGGTCATACACAGGTCATACACAGGTCATACCCAGGTCATACCCAGGTCATACACAGGTCATACACAGGTCATACTGAGGTCATACACAGGTCATACTGAGGTCATACTGAGGTCATACACAGGTCATACACAGGTCATACCCAGGTCATACCCAGGTCATACCCAGGTCATACACAGGTCATACTGAGGTCATACACAGGTCATACTGAGGTCATACACAGGTCATACTGAGGTCATACTGAGGTCATACACAGGTCATACTGAGGTCATACACAGGTCATACACAGGTCATACACAGGTCATACACAGGTCATACTGAGGTCATACCCAGGTCATACCCAGGTCATACACAGGTCATACACAGGTCATACTGAGGTCATACACAGGTCATACTGAGGTCATACACAGGTCATACTGAGGTCATACACAGGTCATACACAGGTCATACCCAGGTCATACCCAGGTCATACACAGGTCATACACAGGTCATACTGAGGTCATACACAGGTCATACTGAGGTCATACTGAGGTCATACACAGGTCATACTGAGGTCATACACAGGTCATACTGAGGTCATACCCAGGTCATACACAGGTCATACACAGGTCATACTGAGGTCATACACAGGTCATACACAGGTCATACTGAGGTCATACCATCCAGGGATGCATTAGTTTTTCATTAGTTAACACTCTTGTGTTGCAGAACCATTACTGGGGGTGCAGAAGCTGCAGGTGTTGAACCCCACCATGACCACCCTGAACCCCCGCTGGGAACCCGCTGGGGGGGCAGTGAGGGAGTACAAGGTTATCTACGCCCCTTCTGCAGGGGGAGGAGCTCCTAGCATGGTAGGCCTGGAGGGAGGGAGGGAGGGAGCCACGCTCACTTCTTAGTGTGTGTCTGTACCCTTAGAATATGAGGTAAGAGCTGTGGAGGAGGAGCTACGGGAAGGCGGAGCTATGCAGAGGCTGGTGGGCGTGGTCATCAGGGAACACTGTATGTTCATTAAAACTTGTGAAGAGTTTTTGTTCAGATACAAACTGCTGTTGGTGTTTGTGTTGTTCTGGAATGTTCTGGAATTATTAAAATGTTCTGTTTTTGTTGTTGTTTTTGTGTGTCACTTCCTTCAGGTTGATTCTGCTTGAATCATAACACATGATTCATCTGGATATTCAGCCCCATAAATGTGTTTTAAGGTGCTCTACGTGTTTAAAACACAGAAGAAGTCCAATAAAACTACAAATATGGCGTTTGAAAAATACAACTAAATAATATGACACTTAAAAAATGACATAAACACTGTAAACATTCAGATTTCTTAAATATTTACTTTCATTTCTATAGTTTAAACATGTACTTACTAATACTAATAACTTGACTGGAACTTTTAATAAGAACTAACAGAATTTTATGAAGAACTAATGGAACTTTTATTAAGAATTCACGGAAATGTTATTTTTCAGGAAACAGTTTCAGCAGGAACCACCAGTACTGTGTTGAGAGGACTGACACCTGACACAGTCTACAGCGTCTCACTGGTCCCCATCTACGCTGAAGGAGACGGAAAGTCCATGAGTGAAAACGGAAAGACAAGTAAGACTCTAAGACTCCTGAAGGGTCTGTCCTCTGAATTCAATTCAATTTTATTGATAAAGCCCAAAATCACAACACAGTCGTCTCACAGGTTTTTACAGAAACACAAACAACTACAGAGATATATGAAAAGACCCTCCCCCTGTCCTTAGACCCTCCTGCTGTTCTTAGACCCTCCCCCTGTCCTTAGCTCCTCCTTCTCAGCAGTAAATACTTCTTTACCCAGTGGGAAAAAGAATAAATGTGGAGGAGAACCACACTGAAGGACAGATCCACTCCCATGGACGGACAGACTATAGATGAACGTCCATTTGTAAATGAGGTTCATCCATCAGACAGGTGAGGGAGAAGGTCTGGGGTTACAGGTCAACACAGGACACAAGCAAGTCACTGCAGATCCTGTCGTCCATGGCTCCTTATGCAGATACTACTGAGAGAATTGGAACGAGGACATTGGATGAATTGCCATGAACAGACTTGGTATGAAAGATAGGTTATAAAAATGAGAAAAACAGATGAGAGAGAGAGAGAGAGAGAGAAAGAACTCAGTGTCTGTACTTCCTCCATCATTCTATCTCCTAGTGCAGCTTAGACTGAACTGTGACTTCAGTTTGTTTTTAACTAACCTGACCATAGTTTTTATCAAACACGAATGTTTTCAGCCTAATTTTAAATATAGAGACTGTGTCGACCTCTTTAATATTAAATGAAGATGATTCCATCAGACAGTAACCATGGTAAATACTCTTCGGTTTGTACTTATATTCAGTGTGTACTCATACTCAGGACCTCTAGGTGGAGTAAAGAACCTACGTGTGACTGAACCAACCATGACGTCTCTGAACGTGAACTGGGATCCAGCAGACGGAGCCGTTCGACTCTACAAAGTTTTCTACGTCCCAGTGTCTGGAGGACGAGAGGAGATGGTGAACAACTCTGTTACTACAACTAACCAATAAACTAACTAACAAATAAACTACACAAAAGAAATGTTGTGTTTATCACAGTATTTGACCAAATCGAGACAAATCATAGGTTTGTCTCGATTTGGTCAAATATGTTGATCGGTAGTGGTTGTTTGTTTGTTTGTTTGTTTGTTTGTTTGTCTAGAGGACAGGTGAACTGACTTCCTGTTAATGTTAAATTAACTTCCTGTTGTTGTTAAACTAACTTCCTGTTGTTGTTAAATTAAATTCCTGTTGTTATTAAACTAACTTCCTGTTGTTAAATTAACTTCCTCGTGTTATTAAACTAACTTCCTGTTGTCAAATTAACTTCCTGTTGTTATTAAACTAACTTCCTGTTGTTGTTGTTAAATTAACTTCCTGTTTTTAAATTAACTTCCTGTTGTTATTAAACTAATTTCCTATTGTTGTTGTTAAATTAACTTCCTGTTGTGAAATTAACTTCCTGTTATTAAACTAACTTCCGGTTGTTGTTAAATTAACTTCCTGTTGTTGTTATTATTAAACAGGAACAGGTTCCCGCCTCCACCACCTCCATCGTCCTCAGGAACTTGTCACCTGACACTTCCTACACTGTGTCAGTTTTACCAGTTTATCCTGCGAGAGAAGGAAAACGACTGAGTGACAACGGAAAGACATGTGAGTGAGTGAGTGAGTGAGAGAGAGAGAGAGAGAGAGAGTGTTACCATTACCAGACCTTCACCCACAGACCCAGTGTTTTTCTTAATACTTTAAATAGAAGGGGAGATGGGAGGTGTGTTTTCTTTTATATGTCACTTTGTATCAATTTTTTAAATCATATTTAACTCTGCTTCTTTCACTTCAAATTTTAATAATAACTTTTTAAATTTTAATTTATTTTTTTTATTGTTTTTATCTTAGAGCTATTTACATCCAGTATTTATTTATTTAAGTACTGATGTAATATGATTGTATTATTGTTGTGTGGAGCGGTCACTACTGTGAATTTCCCCATGGGTATTAATAAAGTATATCTTATCTTATCATATGTCATGTCATGTTATTTTATGTCATGTTATGTTATGTTATTTTATGTCATGTTATGTTATGTTATTTTATGTTATGTTATGTCATGTTATGTCATGTTATTTTATGTCATGTTATGTTATGTTATTTTATGTTATGTTATGTTATTTTATGTTATGTTATGTTATGTTATGTTATTTTATGTTATGTTATGTTATTTTATGTTATGTTATGTTATGTTATGTTATGTTATGTTATGTTATGTTATGTTATTTTATGTTATGTTATGTTATGTTATGTTATGTTATGTTATGTTATGTTATGTTATGTTATGTTATGTTATGTTATGTTATGTCATGTCATGTCATGTCATGTCATGTCATGTCATGTCATGTCATGTCATGTCATGTCATGTCATGTCATGTCATGTCATGTCATGTCATGTCATGTCATGTCATGTCATGTCATGTCATGTCATGTCATGTCATGTCATGTCATGTCATGTCATGTCATGTCATGTCATGTCATGTCATGTCATGTCATCTTATTTTATCCCAAAGCTGATTATCTACTGATCGAAACACAAAACTATATAAATATTTCCACAGCTGTCCATAGTTCTTCATATATCAGATGAATGACAGTAACACTTTTTTATCTGACTGCAATGACAATCAGCACAAATAACCTCTGACCCTAAATGATAACCTGTGACCCTTCCCCCCTTCCTCTGGATTTGAGGAAGGATCAAGGTCTGGTACTGACCAATGACCCAGCAGAGCGGCAGAACAATGTCGGTGTCAGACCTTTGCCACACAATGTTCTCAAATGTACAAACTGGAGGGACGATCACATGCTGCAAATGACCAACAGGACTTTATTAACAAAAATAACTAAAGTTAAATCTCTCTCTGTCTGCCCCCCCCCCCTCTCTCCCTCTCTCTCTTTCTCCCTCTCTCTCTTTCTCAGTGCCTCTGGGTGGAGTAGGGAACATGAAGGTCACGAACCCTACCATCACTACGCTCACTGTGTCCTGGAGTCCAGCTGATGGAAACGTTCAGGGATATAAGGTCATCTACGTCCCAGCTGACGGAGGCATGGAGATAGTGGTAAGGTCAACACCTGCATGACTTTTGACCTTTAGTCACATTCAACAATCAAAATGTGCATCACTGGGTTCAATAGGGTCGCGGGGATCACTTGGGTTGTGGGGGTCACTAGGGTCACTGGGGTTGTGGGGGTCACTGGGCATCTAATCCAGCTACAATGGGTGAATGTACACCATGTACAATTTAGACTCAAAACTACTGGTTGGATTAATGTCAGATTTGAGATGATTTTAGATCATGCTAATGCTCGCACTAGATTAATGCTAGCACTAGGCTAATGCTAGTACTACATTAATGGTATCACTAGGTTAATGCTATCACTATCACTAGCTCTAGGCTAAAGCTAGCACTATATTTTTTTCATAAAAAAATACATATTTTTTGTTATTTAATCTTTTTATTTAAATCGTATGTTAGTTTAAATTCCAGTGTTTGTTTGTTTGACAGGAACAAGTTTCTGAAAGCACAACCAAAACCGTCCTGGACAAACTCCTCCCTGACACACGATACAGCGTCACCGTGGTTCCAGTTTATGCTGAAGGAGACGGACCGAGCCTTTCCGATGTCGGAAAAACCCGTGAGTGAAATCACAGCAGATATTTAACAAATACTGTTGAACTGTTTAAGAACCAGAACCACACACTGATCCGGTCCAACTCCTCCAGCCTGAATCCCAGACCAGCCCCAGTTTTTTGTTACGATACGTAGAGGACATGCCCGAACCCTAACCCATGTTTCACCAATAATCAATAAACATCAATAACTGGTGTAAAATACAGTTCTTCATATTTTCATGGTCATCAGATATGACCGTATTTGGACGCTCACGGTAAAATGGACTGCACCTTCATGGTTTTACATTAGCCTCTCATTCACCCATTCACACATACACTCATACACCAGTAGGTTTCTAAGGTCAAAGGTCAGTCCTACTGGGGGCCTAAGTCAGGGTTCAGTGTCTTGCCCAAGGACACTTCGACATATGGACAGCCAGAGCTGGCACGTGAACCGCCAACCTCTCGGTCATTGGGTGACCCACTCTACCAACGGAGCCACAGCCGCCCTTAGGGTTGACCGCTGACCCACTGGTCATTTAGGTCAGTATTGACCGCTGATCCACAAGTCATTTATGTCAGTGTTGACCGTTGACCCACTGGTCATTTATGTAAGTGTTGACCATTGACCCACTCGTCATTTAGGTCAATATTGACTGCTGACCCACTGGTCATTTAGGTCAGTATTGACCATTGACCCACTAGTCATTTAGGTCAGTATTGACCGCTGACCCACTGGTCATTTATGTAAGTGTTGACCATTGACCCACTCGTCATTTAGGTCAGTATTGACCGCTGACCCACTCGTCATTTAGGTCAGTATTGACCATTGACCCACTAGTCATTTATGTCAGTGTTGACCGTTGACCCACTAGTCATTTAGGTCAGTATTGACCGCTGACCCACTAGTCATTTATGTAAGTGTTGATCATTGACCCACTGGTCATTTATGTAAGTGTTGACCATTGACCCACTCGTCATTTAGGTCAGTATTGACCGCTGACCCACTGGTCATTTAGGTCAGTATTGACTGCTGACCCACTGGTCATTTAGGTCAGTGTTGACCTTTGACCCACTGGTCATTTAGGTCAGTGTTGACTGCTGACCCACTGGTCATTTAGGTCAGTGTTGACCTCTGACCCACTGGTCATTTAGGTCAGTATTGACTGCTGACCCACTGGTCATTTAGGTCAGTGTTGACCTCTGACCCACTGGTCATTTAGGTCAGTGTTGACCTCTGACCCACTGGTCATTTAGGTCAGTGTTGACCTCTGACCCACTGGTCATTTAGGTCAGTGTTGACCTCTGACCCACTGGTCATTTAGGTCAGTATTGACTGCTGACCCACTGGTCATTTAGGTCAGTATTGACCGCTGACCCACTGGTCATTTAGGTCAGTATTGACCGCTGACCCACTAGTCATTTAGGTCAGTATTGACTGCTGACCCACTGGTCATTTAGGTCAGTGTTGACCGAAGACCGACTGGTCATTTAGGTCAGTATTGACTGCTGACCCACTGGTCATTTAGGTCAGTATTGACCGATGACCCACTAGTCATTTAGGTCAGTATTGACTGCTGACCCACTGGTCATTTAGGTCAGTATTGACCGCTGACCCACTAGTCATTTAGGTCAGTATTGACTGCTGACCCACTGGTCATTTAGGTCAGTATTGACTGCTGATCCACTGGTCATTTAGGTCAGTGTTGACCTCTGACCCACTGGTCATTTAGGTCAGTGTTGACCTCTGACCCACTGGTCATTTAGATCAGTATTGACCGCTGACCCACTAGTCATTTAGGTCAGTATTGACTGCTGACCCACTGGTCATTTAGGTCAGTGTTGACCGAAGACCGACTGGTCATTTAGGTCAGTATTGACTGCTGACCCACTGGTCATTTAGGTCAGTATTGACCGCTGACCCACTAGTCATTTAGGTCAGTATTGACTGCTGACCCACTGGTCATTTAGGTCAGTATTGACTGCTGATCCACTGGTCATTTAGGTCAGTGTTGACCTCTGACCCACTGGTCATTTAGGTCAGTGTTGACCTCTGACCCACTGGTCATTTAGGTCAGTATTGACTGCTGACCCACTGGTCATTTAGGTCAGTATTGACTGCTGACCAACTAAAATATGTTTGTTTTGGTCATATCACTTCCAGTCTTTAGGATAAATGTCAATAATATATAATCTGTATTGAGGACAGAAATGGGTCTCAGGGCGTATTCACACGGCACTCAGAAAATCCGGACTTTCCAGAAAAGTTCGAACTTTATTGACAAGTGTGAAACCTCCCCCGAACCTTGGTCCGGACTAAAGACCAAGTCTTTGGTCCAAGCTGAGGAGGTAGTCTCGGTCCGGACCAAGGTTTGCTGGTGCACAGTGTGAAACGTCTGTTTAGGAAAGTCTGGACTATCGGACCAATTACGTCACAGTCACGTGCGCGGAATCTAGTCAATGTCCAAGCATGAGTCGCAGGAATACATGTGGAGACGAGGAAAGCAGGTATTTAATGTAAATGTGGTCGGATGATTCTATAAAGACTGAATTAGAAAAGACTCAGAAAACTAGTAACTGGGTCCATTTCCTGCAACAGTGTAGCGCGCTCATCTACTAACCAATCAGGGTCGAGTATAGAGAGACGCACGCTGTACACGCATTGACGACATGACGTTCTAAAGTCCGTTGGTCCATTTGATTCAATACAGTGTGAATGAAGACTGTAAATAAAGTCTGGATTATAAGTACAGTGTGAAAAGGCAAAAAAAAAGTTCTGGTCCAAACCTTGGTCCGAACTTTACTATGTGAATACGACCTAAATGGGTTATAGTTAAGTAGGTCCTTTCTAATAGGATGGGGGATAGTTCATGTTCAAGTGTAATATCACTTATCTATAGCTATGTTATCATTAATATAAATAGGCCTGGGGCAAGGAAGAGAGGTGATGTTCTAACCCCATAACCAGTACCCATCCCCTGAACCAGTGTCCCCCAACCGATTAGTGCCACCATAGACAGCTGACAATAAGGGCAACTGGCCCTGGGCGGACTGGCAACAGGGCCCAGACCAGAGAGGGCAAATCAGAGGGGGAGAAAAGCAACAGAGGGAAGCAAGCGAGACCGAAATAGGGAAAGAACCAGAAAGGAACAGCAGAAACTAGATGGGAAAACCAGGAGACACTTGGAGAAAAATGCAAGGGTCAGGCACAGACCAGACAGGACCCAGACTCGAGAGACCAGACAGAAGCACACTGGATGGAAACCCACTAGACGGAAAAGATGGAGAACCCACAAGACAGAATAGACTGACAACCAGTAGACAAAGAAGACTGAACCACTAGACTGAATAAGCCGAAAACCTAGACTGAATACAAACTAGACAGAAAACAAGCTAGACTGAAAAGACAGAACCAGAGACAGCAAACAGACAGAACCAGAGACAGCAAAAGATTGAAAAACAAACTAGACAAAAGAACTAACCAGAAACAGGGAACGCTAGCCAGAAACACGGAATGCTAGCAGGGAACAAATAACTAGCAGGGAACAGAACACAAGACAGGAACCGTACACAGACAGGGACAGAATGCAAGACTGGACAGACTCTAGACAGAACAGACTGGGGGAAACTAGACAAAACGGGTCCCTTCAACACTGTCCTGATGGTCAGTGGGACCATTCTGTCCTGAGGGGTTGAGGTAAGAGAGGACTCAGATGCTCAGTGCTGAAGGGAGAACAGATTTAACAACAAAAAACAACATAAAGACAAGACAGACTAAAACACAAAACCTGGGGATAGATCGGTGGTTAGGGTTATGGTTATGGTTATGGTTATGGTTATGGTTATGGTTATGGTGACTGAGGAGATGGTTGGTTTATGCAGGTGACAGTACTGAATGGTCCTGCACCGGCAACTATAACTTCACTGCTTAAATACTCCAGATCAGCAATGATTTGCAGCTGCACAGTGCAGGACCAGGTGGGTGTGGAGAAAACCTGGGGAAAAGTTACAGGAGCAGAAGTCATGACAATAACACTTCCTGTGTGTGTGACATGACTTCCTGTCTGTCGTCAGGTGCTCTGGGCTTCGTCAGGAACCTTCAGGTAACAGATCCTACCACCAGTTCACTCAATGTTCGTTGGGAACCTGCTGAAGGAAACGTCAGAGAATACATCGTCATCTGGGTTCCAACGGCTGGAGGAGAACAGGATGTGGTGAGCCCCGCCCCCTGGGCCGAGCCCCGCCCCTTAATCAGAGCTTTAAGAGCAAGGTTAACCTTGCTCTCCTCTTCCTCTTAAAGCTCTCCTGCTCCTCTTCCTCCTCCTCTCCTGTTCTCCTTCTCCTCTACTCCTCCTCAACCCATCCTCTTCTTCTCCTCCTCTCCTCCTCCTCTTCTCTCCCTCCTCTACATCTTCCTCTTCCTCTTCACCTCAACTCCTCCTCCTCCTCTCCTTTTCTCCTCCTCTTCCTCTCTTCCTCCTCTTGCCCCCCCTTTCCTCCTCTTCTCCTACTCGTCCCCTGCTCCTCTTCTCCTCCTCCAGTACCAGGTGTCTGCCAGTACCTCCTCTCTTCACCTCCTCCTCTCCCCTCCTCCTCCTCCTCCAGGACCAGTTGTCTGGCAGTACCTCCTCCTCTCCCCTCCTCTCCTCTCCTCTTCTCCTCTCCCTTCCTCCTCCTTTCCTCCTCTTCGCCTCCTCTTCCTCCAGGACCAGGTGTCTGGCAGTACCTGCTCTCCTCTTGTCCTCATTCTCCTCTCCTCCTTCCTCCTTCCTCCTCCTCTTTACCTCCTCCTCACCTCCTCTTGTCTTCCTCCTCCTCATCCTCCTCTTGGACTCCTGGTTACCTAGTCTTCTCCTCCTCCTCCAGGAACAGGTATTTCGCAGTACCTCCTCTCCTCTTCTCCTCCTCCTCCTCTCCCTTCCTCCTCCTTTCCTCCTCTTCGCCTCCTCCTCATCTCCTCTTCTCTTCCTCCTCTCCCCTCCTCCTCTCCTCTTCTCCTCCTCCTCTCCCTTCCTCCTCCTCTCCCTTCCTCCTCCTCTCCCTTCCTCCTCCTTTCCTCCTCTTCGCCTCCTCTTCCTCCAGGACCAGGTGTCTTGGCAGTACCTGCTCTCCTCTTGTCCTCATTCTCCTCTCCATTCGTCATCCTCTCCTCCTCTACCCCTTCTCCTCACCTCATCTTTTCCTCCTCCTCCTAGGTGTCTGGTAGTACCTCTTCTCCTCTTCTCCTCCTCTCCACCTCCTCATCACCTCCTCTTCTCTTCCTCCCACAGGACCAGGTTCTGGCAATACCTCCTCCTCTCCCCTTCTCCTCCTCCTCTCCCCTCCTCTCCTCTTCTCCTCCTCCTCCTCTCCTCCTTCCTCCTCCTCTTTACCTCCTCCTCACCTCCTCTTGTCCTCCTCCTCCTCATCCTCCTCTTGGACTCCTGGTTACATAATCTTCTCCTACTCCTCCAGGACCAGGTGTCTGGCAGTACCACCTCTCCACCTCCTCATCACCTCCTCTTCTCTTCCTCCCCCAGGACCAGGTTCTGGCAATACCTCCTCCTCTCCTCTTCTCCTCCTCCTCCTCTCCTTCTTCCTCCTCCTCTTTACCTCCTCCTCACCTCCTCTTGTCTTCCTCCTCCTCATCCTCCTCTTGGACTCCTGGTTACCTAGTCTTCTCCTCCTCCTCCAGTTCCAGGTATTTGGCAGTACCTCCTCTCCTCTTCTCCTCCTCCTCCTCTCCCTTCCTCCTCCTTTCCTCCTCTTCGCCTCCTCCTCATCTCCTCTTCTCTTCCTCCTCTCCCCTCCTCCTCTCTCCTCTTCTCCTCCTCCTCTCCCTTCCTCCTCCTCACCTCCTCTTCTCCTCCTACTCCTCCAGGACCAGGTGTCTGGCAGTACCTCCTCTCCACCTCCTCATCACCTCCTCTTCTCTTCCTCCCCCAGGACCAGGTTCTGGCAATACCTCCTCCTCTCCTCCTTCCTCCTCCTCTTTACCTCCTCCTCACCTCCTCTTGTCTTCCTCCTCCTCATCCTCCTCTTGGACTCCTGGTTACCTAGTCTTCTCCTCCTCCTCCAGGAACAGGTATTTGGCAGTACCTCCTCTCCTCTTCTCCTCCTCCTCCTCTCCTCTTCTCTTCCTCCTCTCCCCTCCTCCTCTCCTCTTCTCCTCCTCCTCTCCTCTTCTCCTCCTCCTCTCCCTTCCTCCTCCTCACCTCCTCTTCTCCTCCTCCTCCTCCAGGACCAGGTGTCTGGCAGCACCTCCTCTACAGTGTTGCAGAAGCTTCAGTCAGACACAGAATACACTGTTACTGTTGTTCCAGTTTATCATGAGATGGAAGGAAAACCAATGTCTGAGAACGGAAAGACCAGTGAGTGTGACCTTTGACCCTAATCCTCACCTACACACAGGTCTATTCTGTGAATGCAAAGAGTATATAAAGTACTTGTACTTAGTTGTGGAAGATAAATAAGTACAATTATTTTGTCACTGTATTTAAATGACTCATTCTATGCTTATTTATTAATAACTTTATTAAGGGCTTTAGAAGTGAGCAGTCGTATTTTAAAATCGATTCTGTAGGTTAGTGGTAACCAGTGCAGGGAAACCAACACTGGACCAATGTGCTCTGTCTTCTTGGTTCTGGTTAGTAACCTAGCTGCACAGTTGTGGATCAGCTGAAGTCTGTCTGTGGTGCTTTTTGGGAGGTCTGTGAAGAGTCATTACAGTAGTCCAGTGTGCGGGAGAGAAAAGCATGGACCAGTTTTTCAGAATCCTTTTGATTTATAGTTGGTATTACTTTGGCTATGTTTGTGAGGTGGAAGAATGACGTTTAGTGACTTTCTTTATGTGGGACTAAAAGTTTAAGTCTGAGTCTAAAGTGACTCCCAGACATGTCACTTCTGGTTTGATCCAGGAGGTGAGTTTGCCCATCCTACTCATCAGCATAGGGTTAACCCTAACCCATAGCCATGGTAACGCTGGTTGACTCATCACCATGGTAACACTGGGTGAGCCATCACCATGGTAACGCTAGGTGAGCCATCACCATGGTAACATTGGATGAGCTATCACCATGGTAACACTGGATGAGCTATCACCATGGTAACGCTGTGTGAGCCATCACCATGGTAACGCTGGTTGACTCATCACCATGGTAACACTGGGTGAGCCATCACCATGGTAACACTGGGTGAGCTATCACCATGGTAACACTGGGTGAGCCATCACCATGGTAACGCTGTGTGAGCCATCACCATGGTAACGCTGTGTGAGCCATCACCATGGTAACGCTAGGTGAGCCATCACCATGGTAACGCTAGGTGAGCCATCACCATGGTAACGCTAGGTGAGCCATCACCATGGTAACGCTAGGTGAGCCATCACCATGGTAACGCTGTGTGAGCCATCACCATGGTAACGCTAGGTGAGCCATCACCATGGTAACACTGGGTGAGCCATCACCATGGTAACGCTGTGTGAGCCATCACCATGGTAACACTGTGTGAGCCATCACCATGGTAACGCTAGGTGAGCCATCACCATGGTAACGCTAGGTGAGCCATCACCATGGTAACACTGGGTGAGCTATCACCATGGTAACACTGGGTGAGCTATCACCATGGTAACGCTGGATGAGCTATCACCATGGTAACACTGGGTGAGCTATCACCATGGTAACGCTGGATGAGCCATCACCATGGTAACACTGTGTGAGCCATCACCATGGTAACGCTAGGTGAGCCATCACCATGGTAACGCTAGGTGAGCCATCACCATGGTAACACTGGGTGAGCCATCACCATGGTAACACTGGGTGAGCTATCACCATGGTAACGCTGGATGAGCTATCACCATGGTAACACTGGGTGAGCTATCACCATGGTAACGCTGGATGAGCTATCACCATGGTAACACTGGGTGAGCTATCACCATGGTAACGCTGTGTGAGCCATCACCATGGTAACGCTGGTTGACTCATCACCATGGTAACACTGGGTGAGCCATCACCATGGTAACGCTGGTTGACTCATCACCATGGTAACACTGGGTGAGCTATCAGATTCCAAAAGGACAAAAGTGGAAAAGTGACATTTTTTAAGTATTTCTGTTTTACTGGAGTATTTGTTTTTCTGGAAACTTTTTACTTTATAGTCTTTACATTTATATAAATATTTGTACTTTATATTCTCTTTATTTATACAATTATTTTATACTTTACACTCTTTACATTTATTTAAATACTTGTACTTTATACTCAGACTCATAAACAAATGTCACAACAAATAAATAAGTCATAAATTACAAATTGTAACTTTATCATATTTTTTTCTTTTTATCTCACGGTTTAGGTTGTTTTGTTTTGTTTTAATCTCATGATTATGCTTTTTTCTTTAATGTCCTTTTTAATTTTTCCAAAATCTTCTGTCAGTTCCATTGACCTCCTCGACACTAACCCCCTTTTAAAGACTTTGTTTTCTGTTTCATCTTGTTTAAATAAATATTTTATCCATAGCAAAATAAACGTAGTTGTACTGAGGTTTTTTTTTACATAAGTAGTTGTACTTCTACTGTTGTACAGAATGTGTGTACTTTTACCACCTCTGTTTTTTTACCATAAAGTTTGTGTTAGTCAGTTTACTTGTCTAAATGAGTCACTAATAGAATCAGTTCTTCTCAGATCCTCTGGGTGGAGTCCAGAACCTGCAGGTGGTCGACCCCACCATCAGGACGCTGACCGCACGTTGGGAACCCGCTGTGGGAAATGTACGGAGCTACAAGGTTTTCTACACAGCTGAGCCGGACGGAAAAGAGAAAATGGTACAGAAATATGCCCAAAATATGACCAACACACGCCCAAAATATGACCAACACACACCCAAAATATGACCAACACACACCCAAAATATGACCAACACACACCCAAAATATGACCAACACACACCCAAAATATGACCAACACACACCCAAAATATGACCAACACACGCCCAAAATATGACCAACACACACCCAAAATATGACCAACACACGCCCAAAATATGACCAACACACACCCAAAATATGACCAACACACACCCAAAATATGACCAACACACACCCAAAATATGACCAACACACACCCAAAATATGACCAACACACACCCAAAATATGACCAACACACACCCAAAATATGACCAACACACACCCAAAATATGACCAACACACGCCCAAAATATGACCAACACACACCCAAAATATGACCAACACACACCCAAAATATGACCAACACACACCCAAAATATGACCAACACACACCCAAAATATGACCAACACACACCCAAAATATGACCAACACACACCCAAAATATGACCAACACACACCCAAAATATGACCAACACACACACAAAATACGACCAACACACACCCAAAATATGACCAACACACGCCCAAAATATGACCAACACACGCCCAAAATATGACCAACACACACCCAAAATATGACCAACACACACCCAAAATATGACCAACACACACCCAAAATATGACCAACACACACCCAAAATATGACCAACACACACCCAAAATATGACCAACACACGCCCAAAATATGACCAACACACGCCCAAAATATGACCAACACACGCCCAAAACATGACCAACACAAGCCCATAATTTCGACCAACACACACCCAAAACATGACCAACACACGCCCAAAATATGACCAACACACGCCCCAAAGCATGACCAACACACGCATAAAACATGACCAACATAACAAGAAATGACAAACATAACCATAGAATGACTCCCGTAATAACATTAATATTAATAAATAAGCATAGAATGAGTCCTTTAATAAAGTTAATATTAATAAATAAGCATAGAATGAGTCCTTTAATAAAGTTAATATTAATAAATAAGCATAGAATGAGTCCTTTAATTAAGTTAATATTAATAAATAATCATAGAATGAGTCCTTTAATAAAGTTAATATTAATAAATAAGCATAGAATGAGTCCTTTAATAAAGTTAATATTAATAAATAATCATAGAATGAGTCCTTTAATAAAGTTAATATTAATAAATAAGCATAGAATGAGTCCTTTAATAAAGTTAATATTAATAAATAAGCATAGAATGAGTCCTTTAATAAAGTTAATATTAATAAATAATCATAGAATGAGTCCTTTAATAAAGTTAATATTAATAAATAAGCATAGAATGAGTCCTTTAATTAAGTTAATATTAATAAATAATCATAGAATGAGTCCTTTAATAAAGTTAATATTAATAAATAATCATAGAATGAGTCCTTTAATAAAGTTAATATTAATAAATAATCATAGAATGAGTCCTTTAATAAAGTTAATATTAATAAATAAGCATAGAATGAGTCCTTTAATAAAGTTAATATTAATAAATAATCATAGAATGAGTCCTTTAATAAAGTTAATATTAATAAATAAGCATAGAATGAGTCCTTTAATAAAGTTAATATTAATAAATAACCATAGAATGAGTCCTTTAATAAAGTTAATATTAATAAATAAGCATAGAATGAGTCCTTTAATAAAGTTAATATTAATAAATAATCATAGAATGAGTCCTTTAATAAAGTTAATATTAATAAATAATCATAGAATGAGTCCTTTAATAAAGTTAATATTAATAAATAATCATAGAATGAGTCCTTTAATAAAGTTAATATTAATAAATAAGCATAGAATGAGTCCTTTAATAAAGTTAATATTAATAAATAAGCATAGAATGAGTCCTTTAATAAAGTTAATATTAATAAATAAGCATAGAATGAGTCCTTTAATAAAGTTAATATTAATAAATAAGCATAGAATGAGTCCTTTAATAAAGTTAATATTAATAAATAAGCATAGAATGAGTCCTTTAATAAAGTTAATATTAATAAATAAGCATAGAATGAGTCCTTTAATAAAGTTAATATTAATAAATAAGCATAGAATGAGTCCTTTAATAAAGTTAATATTAATAAATAAGCATAGAATGAGTCCTTTAATAAAGTTAATATTAATAAATAAGCATAGAATGAGTCCTTTAATAAAGTTAATATTAATAAATAAGCATAGAATGAGTCCTTTAATAAAGTTAATATTAATAAATAACCATAGAATGAGTCCTTTAATAAAATTAATATTAATAAATAAGTATAGAATAAGTCCTTTAATAAAGTTAATATTAATAAATAACCATAGAATGAGTCCTTTAATAAAATTAATATTAATAAATAACCATAGAATGAGTCCTTTAATAAAATTAATATTAATAAATAAGTATAGAATGAGTCCTTTAATAAAGTTAATATTAATAAATAACCATAGAATGAGTCCTTTAATAAAGTTAATATTAATAAATAATCATAGAATGAGTCCTTTAATAAAGTTAATATTAATAAATAATCATAGAATGAGTCCTTTAATAAAGTTAATATTAATAAATAAGCATAGAATGAGTCCTTTAATAAAGTTAATATTAATAAATAATCATAGAATGAGTCCTTTAATAAAGTTAATATTAATAAATAAGCATAGAATGAGTCCTTTAATAAAGTTAATATTAATAAATAAGCATAGAATGAGTCCTTTAATAAAGTTAATATTAATAAATAAGCATAGAATGAGTCCTTTAATAAAGTTAATATTAATAAATAAGCATAGAATGAGTCCTTTAATAAAGTTAATATTAATAAATAATCATAGAATGAGTCCTTTAATAAAGTTAATATTAATAAATAAGCATAGAATGAGTCCTTTAATAAAGTTAATATTAATAAATAAGCATAGAATGAGTCCTTTAATAAAGTTAATATTAATAAATAAGCATAGAATGAGTCCTTTAATAAAGTTAATATTAATAAATAAGCATAGAATGAGTCCTTTAATAAAGTTAATATTAATAAATAAGCATAGAATGAGTCCTTTAATTAAGTTAATATTAATAAATAATCATAGAATGAGTCCTTTAATAAAGTTAATATTAATAAATAAGCATAGAATGAGTCCTTTAATAAAGTTAATATTAATAAATAATCATAGAATGAGTCCTTTAATAAAGTTAATATTAATAAATAATCATAGAATGAGTCCTTTAATAAAGTTAATATTAATAAATAATCATAGAATGAGTCCTTTAATAAAGTTAATATTAATAAATAATCATAGAATGAGTCCTTTAATAAAGTTAATATTAATAAATAATCATAGAATGAGTCCTTTAATAAAGTTAATATTAATAAATAAGCATAGAATGAGTCCTTTAATAAAGTTAATATTAATAAATAAGCATAGAATGAGTCCTTTAATTAAGTTAATATTAATAAATAATCATAGAATGAGTCCTTTAATAAAGTTAATATTAATAAATAATCATAGAATGAGTCCTTTAATAAAGTTAATATTAATAAATAAGCATAGAATGAGTCCTTTAATAAAGTTAATATTAATAAATAATCATAGAATGAGTCCTTTAATAAAGTTAATATTAATAAATAAGCATAGAATGAGTCCTTTAATAAAGTTAATATTAATAAATAACCATAGAATGAGTCCTTTAATAAAGTTAATATTAATAAATAAGCATAGAATGAGTCCTTTAATAAAGTTAATATTAATAAATAATCATAGAATGAGTCCTTTAATAAAGTTAATATTAATAAATAATCATAGAATGAGTCCTTTAATAAAGTTAATATTAATAAATAATCATAGAATGAGTCCTTTAATAAAGTTAATATTAATAAATAAGCATAGAATGAGTCCTTTAATAAAGTTAATATTAATAAATAAGCATAGAATGAGTCCTTTAATAAAGTTAATATTAATAAATAAGCATAGAATGAGTCCTTTAATAAAGTTAATATTAATAAATAAGCATAGAATGAGTCCTTTAATAAAGTTAATATTAATAAATAAGCATAGAATGAGTCCTTTAATAAAGTTAATATTAATAAATAAGCATAGAATGAGTCCTTTAATAAAGTTAATATTAATAAATAAGCATAGAATGAGTCCTTTAATAAAGTTAATATTAATAAATAAGCATAGAATGAGTCCTTTAATAAAGTTAATATTAATAAATAAGCATAGAATGAGTCCTTTAATAAAGTTAATATTAATAAATAACCATAGAATGAGTCCTTTAATAAAGTTAATATTAATAAATAATCATAGAATGAGTCCTTTAATAAAGTTAATATTAATAAATAATCATAGAATGAGTCCTTTAATAAAGTTAATATTAATAAATAAGCATAGAATGAGTCCTTTAATAAAGTTAATATTAATAAATAATCATAGAATGAGTCCTTTAATAAAGTTAATATTAATAAATAATCATAGAATGAGTCCTTTAATAAAGTTAATATTAATAAATAAGCATAGAATGAGTCCTTTAATAAAGTTAATATTAATAAATAAGCATAGAATGAGTCCTTTAATAAAGTTAATATTAATAAATAAGCATAGAATGAGTCCTTTAATAAAGTTAATATTAATAAATAATCATAGAATGAGTCCTTTAATAAAGTTAATATTAATAAATAAGCATAGAATGAGTCCTTTAATAAAGTTAATATTAATAAATAAGCATAGAATGAGTCCTTTAATAAAGTTAATATTAATAAATAAGCATAGAATGAGTCCTTTAATAAAGTTAATATTAATAAATAAGCATAGAATGAGTCCTTTAATAAAGTTAATATTAATAAATAATCATAGAATGAGTCCTTTAATAAAGTTAATATTAATAAATAAGCATAGAATGAGTCCTTTAATAAAGTTAATATTAATAAATAATCATAGAATGAGTCCTTTAATAAAGTTAATATTAATAAATAATCATAGAATGAGTCCTTTAATAAAGTTAATATTAATAAATAAGCATAGAATGAGTCCTTTAATAAAGTTAATATTAATAAATAAGCATAGAATGAGTCCTTTAATAAAGTTAATATTAATAAATAATCATAGAATGAGTCCTTTAATAAAGTTAATATTAATAAATAAGCATAGAATGAGTCCTTTAATAAAGTTAATATTAATAAATAAGCATAGAATGAGTCCTTTAATAAAGTTAATATTAATAAATAAGCATAGAATGAGTCCTTTAATAAAGTTAATATTAATAAATAATCATAGAATGAGTCCTTTAATAAAGTTAATATTAATAAATAAGCATAGAATGAGTCCTTTAATAAAGTTAATATTAATAAATAACCATAGAATGAGTCCTTTAATAAAGTTAATATTAATAAATAAGCATAGAATGAGTCCTTTAATAAAGTTAATATTAATAAATAAGCATAGAATGAGTCCTTTAATAAAGTTAATATTAATAAATAAGCATAGAATGAGTCCTTTAATAAAGTTAATATTAATAAATAAGCATAGAATGAGTCCTTTAATAAAGTTAATATTAATAAATAAGCATAGAATGAGTCCTTTAATTAAGTTAATATTAATAAATAATCATAGAATGAGTCCTTTAATAAAGTTAATATTAATAAATAATCATAGAATGAGTCCTTTAATAAAGTTAATATTAATAAATAAGCATAGAATGAGTCCTTTAATAAAGTTAATATTAATAAATAATCATAGAATGAGTCCTTTAATAAAGTTAATATTAATAAATAAGCATAGAATGAGTCCTTTAATAAAGTTAATATTAATAAATAATCATAGAATGAGTCCTTTAATTAAGTTAATATTAATAAATAATCATAGAATGAGTCCTTTAATAAAGTTAATATTAATAAATAAGCATAGAATGAGTCCTTTAATAAAGTTAATATTAATAAATAATCATAGAATGAGTCCTTTAATAAAGTTAATATTAATAAATAAGCATAGAATGAGTCCTTTAATAAAGTTAATATTAATAAATAAACATAGAATGAGTCCTTTAATAAAGTTAATATTAATAAATAAGCATAGAATGAGTCCTTTAATAAAGTTAATATTAATAAATAATCATAGAATGAGTCCTTTAATAAAGTTAATATTAATAAATAATCATAGAATGAGTCCTTTAATTAAGTTAATATTAATAAATAATCATAGAATGAGTCCTTTAATAAAGTTAATATTAATAAATAAGCATAGAATGAGTCCTTTAATAAAGTTAATATTAATAAATAATCATAGAATGAGTCCTTTAATAAAGTTAATATTAATAAATAAGCATAGAATGAGTCCTTTAATAAAGTTAATATTAATAAATAAGCATAGAATGAGTCCTTTAATAAAGTTAATATTAATAAATAAGCATAGAATGAGTCCTTTAATAAAGTTAATATTAATAAATAAGCATAGAATGACAACTTTAAACATTAACTCTTATATTCACATCTGTTGTGAACGTGCTTCTTTGCTTTAGTGAACTCGTCGCTCCGCTGCCATCACACATTCTGACTCATTATTCGATAGTTGTGAGTGATTGACCTTTGACCTTTGGTCCAACAGGAGGAGGTTTCAGGAGGAAGCACCAGCACCGTCCTCAGAGAATTAGAACCAGACACTGTCTACAACGTGACTGTGGTTCCTGTTTACCCTGATGTGGAGGGAATACGGCAAGAAGAGAAAGGAAAGACCAGTGAGTGATTGACAGGAGGGACAGTGGGTGGGACAGGAAGTGACTTTTAGGGTCAGGGCGGGGTCATGTTTAGCTAATTTAAATTAAATAATATAAATATAATATAAACTACTGAAAATATTAACCGTTAAATATGAAATAATGGTGATTGCAGGTACAGTGATGTGAGTGTTCCACACACAGTGTTAATGACCTCTGACCTCTGACCTCTGACACGGAGCTTCTGTCTTTGCTGGTATTGGTTTGTTTAACTCCAGTCCTGGAGGGTCAGTGTCCTACATGTTTTAAATATTGACCTCTTCCACATGATTCAGTTTAACCCTTTAACTACTGACACTTTAACAGTTCCACTGAAAAAAGAATTCAAATAAAAAACAAAATAATTAGTAACATGAACAAAATAAGATACTATACAAAATTAAAGAAAAAATCAAATAAAAAGCAAAATGTAGAACAATAAACAATGAGCAAAACATGAATGAAAACTAATAAATATTTACAAAATGATAAATAACATGGAAACATTTGCAAAAAAAATACAAAAAAATATTTAGTATTGAAATGTGTTCCCAGCAGTTTTTGTTAATTCAGTTTCCTTTTAACACCTGTTCTATCAACAACACTGAGTAAAAACACTGTAAAGAATAAAGGTTGAATTTTTCTGAATCTAAAGCATCCATTCAAAAGGTATCAGTTAATAACCAGTTAATAACCAGTTAATAACCAGTTAATAATTAGTTAATAATCAGTTAATAATTAGTTAATAATCAGTTAATAACCAGTTAATAACCAGTTAATAACCAGTTAATAATTAGTTAATAATCAGTTAATAATTAGTTAATAATCAGTTAATAATCAGTTAATAATTAGTTAATAATCAGTTAATAACCAGTTAATAACCAGTTAATAACCAGTTAATAATCAGTTAATAATTAGTTAATAATCAGTTAATAATTAGTTAATAATTAGTTAATAACCAGTTAATAATTAGTTAATAATCAGTTAATAATTAGTTAATAATCAGTTAATAACCAGTTAATAATCAGTTAATAATTAGTTAATAATCAGTTAATAATTATTTAATAATCAGTTAATAATTAGTTAATAACCAGTTAATAACCAGTTAATAATTAGTTAATAACCAGTTAATAATCAGTTAATAATTAGTTAATAATCAGTTAATAATTATTTAATAATCAGTTAATAACCAGTTAATAACCAGTTAATAACCAGTTAATAATCAGTTAATAATTAGTTAATAATCAGTTAATAATTAGTTAATAACCAGTTAATAACCAGTTAATAATTAGTTAATAATTAGTTAATAATCAGTTAATAACCAGTTAATAATCAGTTAATAATTAGTTAATAATCAGTTAATAATTATTTAATAATCAGTTAATAATTAGTTAATAACCAGTTAATAATTAGTTAATAATCAGTTAATATTAGTTAATAATCAGTTAATAATCAGTTAATAACCAGTTAATAACCAGTTAATAATCAGTTAATAATTAGTTAATAATCAGTTAATAATTAGTTAATAACCAGTTAATAACCAGTTAATAATTAGTTAATAATCAGTTAATAATTAGTTAATAATCAGTTAATAACCAGTTAATAACCAGTTAATAATCAGTTAATAATTAGTTAATAATCAGTTAATAATTAGTTAATAATCAGTTAATAATCAGTTAATAATCAGTTAATAATCAGTTAATAACCAGTTAATAACCAGTTAATAACCAGTTAATAATCAGTTAATAATTAGTTAATAATCAGTTAATAATTAGTTAATAATCAGTTAATAATTAGTTAATAACCAGTTAATAACCAGTTAATAATTAGTTAATAATCAGTTAATAATTAGTTAATAATCAGTTAATAACCAGTTAATAACCAGTTAATAACCAGTTAATAATTAGTTAATAATCAGTTAATAATTAGTTAATAATCAGTTAATAATTAGTTAATAACCAGTTAATAACCAGTTAATAATTAGTTAATAATCAGTTAATAATTAGTTAATAATCAGTTAATAACCAGTTAATAACCAGTTAATAATTAGTTAATTATCAGTTAATAATTAGTTAATAATCAGTTAATAATTAGTTAATAACCAGTTAATAACCAGTTAATAATTAGTTAATAATCAGTTAATAACCAGTTAATAACCAGTTAATAACCAGTTAATAATTAGTTAATAATCAGTTAATAATCAGTTAATAATTAGTTAATAATTAGTTAATAACCAGCTCCTCATCATCATCACTGAAGAAGACTGATCATGATGGAATGATTTCCATGGTGATGGAAGAGGGAAATAATTAATACATGTAGAACACTGAGCCTCCAGGACCTTCCAGGACCCTCCAGGACCCTCCAGGACCCTCCAGGACCCTCCAGGACCCTCCAGGACCACAGTTTGACCCCCACTGGTGTACATAATAAGTCCAAAACTAATGGATAGAGTTTGATGAAATGTTCAGAGTGGTGGTGATGGGGAGATCAACATGTGATTATTTATATATATATATATATATATATATATATATATATATATATATATATATATATATATATATATATATATATATATTCTGATAGCAACATGAGAAAGAAAGAACATGAGAAGCTTGAGAAATACCAAGGGCTGAAAGAGGAGTTAGAGAAAATGTGGAGTGTGAAGGCAACAGTGGTACCAGTAGTGATGGGGGCACTAGGGGCAGTGACCCCCAAGCTGGGACAATGTCTCCAGCAGATACCAGGAACAACATCAGAGATCTCTGTACAAAAGAGAACATTGTTAGGAACAGCTAAGATCCTGCACAGAACCCTCAGGCTCCCAGACCTCTGGTAGAGGACCCGAGTCTGAAGGAGATACCGCCCAGGTGGGAGGGGCCTCTGGTAGAGGACCCGAGTCTGAAGGAGACACCGCCCAGGTGGGAGGGGCCTCTGGTAGAGGACCCGAGTCTGAAGGAGACACCGCCCAGGTGGGAGGGGCCTCTGGTAGAGGACCCGAGTCTGAAGGAGACACCGCCCAGGTGGGAGGGGCCTCTGGTAGAGGACCCGAGTCTGAAGGAGACACCGCCCAGGTGGGAGGGGCCTCTGGTAGAGGACCCGAGTCTGAAGGAGACACCGCCCAGGTGGGAGGGGCCTCTGGTAGAGGACCCGAGTCTGAAGGAGACACCGCCCAGGTGGGAGGGGCCTCTGGTAGAGGACCCGAGTCTGAAGGAGACACCGCCCAGGTGGGAGGGGCCTCTGGTAGAGGACCCGAGTCTGAAGGAGACACCGCCCAGGTGGGAGGGGCCTCTGGTAGAGGACCCGAGTCTGCAGGAGACACCGCCCAGGTGGGAGGGGCCTCTGGTAGAGGACCCGAGTCTGAAGGAGACACCGCCCAGGTGGGAGGGGCCTCTGGTAGAGGACCCGAGTCTGAAGGAGACACCGCCCAGGTGGGAGGGGCCTCTGGTAGAGGACCCTAGTCTGAAGGAGACACCGCCCAGGTGGGAGGGGCCTCTGGTAGAGGACCCGAGTCTGAAGGAGACACCGCCCAGGTGGGAGGGGCCTCTGGTGGAGGACCCGAGTCTGAAGGAGACACCGCCCAGGTGGGGTGAGAGGAACATTTAATTTTATAGCCTAGCCTAGCCTAGCCTAGCAGTGCTATCTCTATTCATTCCATGTATGGGTCTAGTGGTGCTTCACAGTCAGAGGAGGCGGGGCTAAAAGGTTGTCTTTCAAATCCTCTGTATGCAATAGGACGGTACTACAACCAATCAGTGTAATCTTTAGGATGACGTAGTTAGAGCGCCTGAAAGTTGACGGAGGAGTCTGGAGAAAGTTAGGAATGACTAAACAAAATGGTGGATTATGGAGCTGAACGACTGTTGTCGCTTCTGTAAAAAGAATTTAATCACATTCTTCACTCGTCTGTGATAAAAGGAAATCTACACCTGTTGTTGTTGTTGTTCTGTAGTTTTTTTCTACCAATCGTGGCAGCGTCACTTTGTTCGTGTTTGATCCTAAAACACTTTTTTGTTCCAAGCTTTTATAGTTGAGACAGTTTGAGCTAATGTTTTTCAAATAATAATGTTTTTGTGTCTGGAACTAAACATGTTTTTGTCTGGATTCACATGTTGAATCCTTTTTCAACAGTTAACTTTTGTTTGGAAAAACAACATGACGTCAACAAAACATTAACTTTAAAAAACAGACTGTGTTTAATGAAGTACACATCCACACACTGGACTGTCCCACCAGGGACAACAGAACTCTGGACCTGCTCTATACAAACACAGCAGAGGCCTACAGATGCTCCCCCCTCCCCCCACTGGGCCGCTCAGACCACAACCTGGTCCATCTGCTCCCTGCTTACACACCTTTGGTGAGGAGACAACCCCCAACCAAAAAGTGTGTGAAGCAGTGGTCTGAGGAGGCCAGTGAGGCTCTCCAGGACTGTTTTTCCACCACAGACTGGGAGGTGTTCTGTGAGCCACACGGACAGGACATCGACAGCCTAACAGACTGCATAACAGACTATATCCACTTCTGCGTAGAAACCACTGTGCCCACTAGGAGGGTACGGTGTTTCTCAAATAACAAGCCATGGGTGACTTCTGAGCTGAGAGCTTTGCTGCTGGAGAAGAGGAGGGCCTTCAAGTCTGGGGACAGAGAAGACTTGAGGAGGGTCCAGAGGGACCTTAAGAGAAAGATCAGGGAGTGCAAGGCCAGCTACAGGAGGAAAATGGAGGACCAGCTTCAGAGCAACAACGTCAGAGAGGTCTGGAGAGGACTCCAGACCATATCAGGACAGGGCAAGGGCAAAAAGGGGGAGCCTGAACCTGGGGATAGAGACTGGGCCAACCAGTTAAACCTGTTTTTCAACAGGTTTGATACTGGTCTCGTCCCCCCCCCCTCCAGCCTGAACCCCGTACCGCTGACCTCCAGCTCATCCTGCCTTCTGGCCCCCTCCCCCTCACCTCCTTCATCTCCACCATCTCCGGGGCTTTCATCTCTTCCCCCACCTCCTCCCCCTGTTTTCACACCTACAGTGGATCAGGTGAGGCTGCAGCTCAAAAAGACCAGAGCCAGGAAAGCCACGGGTCCGGACGGCATCAGCTCCAGACTTCTCAGGGACTGTGCAGACCAGCTCTGCCAGGTGGTCCGCTACATCTTCGACCTAAGCCTGAGAATGGAAAGAGTTCCTGCCATGTGGAAGACTTCTTGTGTGGTTCCGGTCCCAAAGACCTCGTGCCCCAAGGAGCCCAACCACTACAGACCTGTGGCCTTAACCTCTCACCTGATGAAGGCACTGGAGAGGATCATTCTGAACCATCTTCGTCCTCTGGTGAGTCCAAACATGGATCCTCTGCAGTTTGCATACCAGCCTAGGATTGGGACGGATGACGCCGTCCTCTACCTGCTGCAGAGATCCCTGTCTTACCTGGAGGACACCAGGAACACCGTGAAGATGACGTTCTTCGACTTCTCCAGTGCCTTCAACACGATCCAACCCTCACTGCTGAGGGTGAAGATGGAGAGGATGGGAGTCAGTGACCAGCTGGCTGCATGGACCATGGACTACCTCACAGACAGACCGCAGTATGTGAGACTGCAGGACTGTGAGTCTGATGTGGTGGTCTGCAGCACAGGAGCCCCCCAGGGTACTGTACTCTCACCTTTCCTCTTCACCCTCTACACATCGGACTTCTGTTACTCCACAGACAGTTGCCATCTCCAGAAGTTCTCTGATGACACCGCCATCATAGGATGTGTGTCGGAGGGGAACGACTGTGAGTACAAGAAGGTCATCATGGACTTTGTCTACTGGTGTGAACAGAACCACCTCCAACTGAACGCCAGCAAGACAAAGGAGATGGTGATGGACTTTCACAGAAAACCCTCAAACACTCCACCGCTGAACATCCAGGGACTTGGTATTGAGAGGGTGAGGACATACAAGTACCTGGGTGTTCACCTGAACAACAAGCTGGACTGGACGGACAACACTGACTCTCTGTACAGGAGGGGTCAGTGTCGTCTATACCTGCTAAGGAGACTCGCATCGTTTGGGGTGAGCAGACCACTGCTGAGGACTTTCTACGACACTGTGGTGGCATCCATGGTGTTTTATGCAGTGGTGTGCTGGGGAGGGGGCTGCTCTGAGCGTGATAAGAACAGGTTCAACAGACTGATTAAAAGAGCAAGCTCAGTCTGTGGCTGCCCCCTGGATCCCATTGAGGTGGTGGGAGAGAGGAGGACTCTGAACAAACTGTCCACCATCATTGGAAACTCCTCCCACCCCCTGCACCAGACTGTGAACTCCTTAAGAAGCACTTTCAGCAACAGACTGGTACACCCTAGGTGTAAGAAAGAACGCTTCCGTAGGTCCTTCATCCCAGTGGCCATAAGACTGTACAATGCCACTCTTTAAAACTGCACTGTATCCTGTTTACTGTTGCACTTTTTTTTTTTTGCCGTACATACTGTCTTTTTTTGTACATTTTTTATTTTTTTTATTTATTTATTTATTTTTATTTTTTGTAAATTTTGCACTGAGTCTTTTCTTTTATCTTGCACTGCTTTTCTATTTCTATTCCTGCTCTGGAGCTGTTGTAACACTGTACTTTCCCCATTGTGGGATTAATAAAGGTATCTTATCTTATCTTACACTGGTGGTTAAGCCCCACCCACCTGGGAGGCCCTGCACATTAAAACTATTTGTTTGTTTGAGTCACTTGAAACAAAAATCTGAAAATGAGATGATTGTGATGGTGTTTTTTGTGTTGATGTAGTAAACACCACCTGCCTGGTTCACCCTGAAGATGAAAACAAACGTCCAGTTTAATCAGAGGTTTTATCCTTAAGAGGAAAACATTTGAATAAAAATGAGACATTTGTCACTGGATTCATTTTATTTACACTTTTTCTGCTGATGTGGTAAACACCACCCGTCTGGTTTACACTGGACATAAAAACAAGTGTTCCTCTTCATCTGCAGAGGTTTGGAACAGAATCTTCAATCCAGTCCAAATGAAGTTGTGTTCAAACTCTACCTGCTGTGTTTCAGAACCTCTGGGCGGAGTCAAGAACCTGAAGGTGTTGGATCCGACCATCAACTCGCTCCGGGTTCGATGGGAACCGGCCGAAGGCGACGTCAGACACTATAAGATCCTTTATGTTCCTGTTACCATGGGAACCCAGAGTGTGGTACGTTTGTTTACAGTGACAGAGGTGGTCAGAGTACTACCATTATGTACTATAGTACAAGTACTACAGTACAAGTGAGTGGAAATACTGTGGCAAAAGAAAAGTACTGATTCAACTGCTTACTGAAGTAAAAGTAAAAACTGTAATAAAGTACAAAAATAAAACTGTATTTTTCCTCATGAATGAAATAACAGTAAAAAAAAATCTAAAAAGTTTCCAAAACATCTAAAAATAAAAAGTCTTTAAAAGTGAGTTAGTATTTCGATCATGTTTGATCAGGTCACAGTTACTGAGTTTAATGAATATGGACAAAACATTTAGGAAAAATGAAAAAAGTTACATTTGAGATTTAAAAAAAAGATCATAATGAGATTAAAATATTTGATTATTTTATTGATTTATGATTATGGGATTAAAAGTCAAAATGATTCGATAAAAAGTCCCAGAATCCTGAAGTTAATGTTGTGAAACCTGTAGAAGGAAGCTCCGCCCACACCTGTGCACATGCAGGACATTCCAGGTCAGTTTGTACTTGAACATGTTTTTTTTTTTTCAGACTCAGGTTTCCGGGGCGACGACCAACACTGTGCTCAGAGACCTGAAACCTGACACCCAGTACCATGTGACACTGGTACCAGTTTATACTGATGTGGACGGAAAAGCCATGAGTGACCACGGAAAGACCAGTGAGTCTGAACACATGTTAGCATTAGCATTAACCTGTACAAGCGTGAGCATTAGCACAACACCAAACCATCCACCGAACTCCACACACCTACGGTAGAAGACTCCGCCCACACACTGACGGTAGAAGACTCCGCCCACACACTGACGTAGCAGACTCCGCCCACACCCTGAAGGTAGAAGACTCCGCCCACACACTGACGGTAGAAGACTCTGCCCACACACTGACGGTAGAACACTCCGCCCACACACTGACGGTTGAAGACTCCGCCCACACACTGACGGTAGAAGACTCCGCCCACACACTGACGGTAGAAGACTCCGCCCACACACTGACGGTAGAACACTCCGCCCACACACAGACGGTAGAACACTCCGCCCACACACTGACGGTAGCAGACTCTGCCCACACACTGACGGTAGCAGACTCCGCCCACACACTGACGGTAGAAAACTCCGCCCACACACTGACGGTAGAAGACTCTGCCCACACACTGACGGAAGCAGACTCCACCCACAAACTGACGGTAGAAGACTCTGCCCACACACAGACGGTAGAAGACTTGGCCCACACACTGACAGTTAAAGACTCTGCCCACACACTGACGGTAGAAAACTCCGCCCACACACTGACGGTAGAAGACTCCGCCCACACACTGACGGAAGCAGACTCCACCCACACACTGACGGTAGAAGACTCCGCCCACACACTGACGGTTGAAGACTCTGCCCACACACTGATGGTTGAAGACTCCGCCCACACACTGACGGTAGAAGACTCCGCCCACACACTGATGGTTGAAGACTCCGCCCACACACTGACGGTAGAAGACTCCGCCCACACACTGACGGTAGAAGACTCCGCCCACACACTGATGGTTGAAGACTCCGCCCACACACTGACGGTAGAAGACTCCGCCCACACACTGACGGTAGCAGACTCCGCCCACACACAGACGGTAGAAGACTCCGCCCACACACTGACGGTAGAAGACTCCGCCCACACACAGACGGTAGAAGACTCCGCCCACACACTGACGGTAGAAGACTCCGCCCACACACTGACGGTAGAAGACTCCGCCCACACACTGACGGTAGAAGACTCCGCCCACACACTGACGGTAGCAGACTCCGCCCACACACAGACGGTAGAAGACTCCGCCCACACACTGACGGTAGAAGACTCCGCCCACACACTGACAGTAGCAGACTCCGCCCACATACCTGTGCTTGTGTTTGATTGGCAGAGGCCCTGGGTGGAGTTAAGAACCTCCAGGTGACAGATCCAACCACCAGTTCATTAAAGGTTCGATGGGAACCAGCAGAAGGAAATGTTCGTCAGTACAGACTGTTCTACGTCCCTGCAGCTGGAGGAGCTGAAGACATGGTAATAATCATTATTATTAATAATAATAATAATAATAATAATAATAATAATAATAATAATAATAATAATAATAATAATAGTGATGATGAGGGAAATAAAAAGTAATTCTACTTCTTGGTTGTTTCATTTTCACAATATAAGGTTATATATAAGGTTTTATTTTATTATTATTTGTTATTTATTATTCCCAGGGGTGAAAGGTCAAAGTACTCACATTCTGTACTACAGTAGAAGTACAAATACTAATGTGAAAATATACTCTGGTAAAAGTACAAGTACTGATTTAACTGCTTTGCTGAAGTAAAAGTAAACAAGTACAATTACTGAACTGGAATAAAGTAAAAAGTAAAACTGCATTTTTATGCTACAGATAAAATAAGAAAAAACTAAAAAATGTCAGAAATAAAATATACTTTAAAAACATATCCAAAAATAAAGTCTCTCAGTTTGTGTGGAATGATGGGTGATGGGTAATACACTACATTTGGGACACGCTTTTATTCAAAGATACCTTAGTGGATATGGACGGAACATTTAGGAAAAATGTAAAAGCCATGAAGTAAAAAAACATTATTAAATAAACAATTATTAGATAAAAGTATAAACTATTAAGTAAAAAGTCTAAATTATTAGATGAAAACATAAATTATTAGATGAAAACATAAATTATTAGATGAAAACATAAATTATTAGATGAAAAGTATAAGGGGTGGCTGTGGTTCAGTTGGTAGAGTGGGTCGTTAGGGTCAAAGGTTAAAGCTGTGGTTCAGTTGGTAGAGTGGGTCGTTAGGGTCAAAGGTTAAAGCTGTGGTTCAGTTGGTAGAGTGGGTCGTTAGGGTCAAAGGTTAAAGCTGTGGTTCAGTTGGTAGAGTGGGTCGTTAGGGTCAAAGGTTAAAGCTGTGGTTCAGTTGGTAGAGTGGGTCGTTAGGGTCAAAGGTTAAAGCTGTGGTTCAGTTGGTAGAGTGGGTCGTTAGGGTCAAAGGTTAAAGCTGTGGTTCAGTTGGTAGAGTGGGTCGTTAGGGTCAAAGGTTAAAGCTGTGGTTCAGTTGGTAGAGTGGGTCGTTAGGGTCAAAGGTTAAAGCTGTGGTTCAGTTGGTAGAGTGGGTCGTTAGGGTCAAAGGTTAAAGCTGTGGTTCAGTTGGTAGAGTGGGTCGCCCAATGACCCAGAGGTTGGCGGTTCGCGTCCCAGTTCTGGCTGTCCACATGTCAAAGTGTCCTTGGGCAAGACACTGAACCCTGACTTAGGCCCCCAGTAGGACTGACCTTTGACCTTAGAAACCTACTGGTGTATGAGTGTGTGTGTGAATGGGTGAATGAGAGGCTAATGTAAAGCGCTTTGAGCACCATGATGGTGGAAAAGAACTATATAAGTGCAGAACATTTACCATTTATAAATTATTAGATGAAAAAATAAATTATTAGATAAAAAGTATAATTTATTCGATGAAAAGTATAAATTATTAGATGAAAAATCCTAATAATCACTTAAAGTCATTGTTATTAACCTGTTGTTGTTGTTGTTGTTGTTGTTGTGGAACAGGAACAGGTTTCAGGTGGAACCACTAACACCGTCCTCAGGAACCTGTTGTCAGACACTCTTTACTCCGTCACTGTGGTTCCTGTTTATCCAGAAGGAGAAGGTCTACATCAGTCTGACAACGGAACCACACGTGAGTCTCCAAGGTTCTAGAAGGGTTAGGGACCTCCTGCAGAACCTTTAGAGCAGTGGTCCCCAAACTATGGCCTCCACATTAGGTCCGGCCCCCTGAACAATACCAGAGACCATTTAGACTTTTTTTTTTATATGTGTGTATTTGTATTTGATAATAAAGTTGGACTTTTACAATAAAATGTTCCTTAGTTCTGAACTATTTTCATTATTAATGAAGCAGAGAGTGTGGGGTTGTCTCCAGGATTTGGTTCAGAGTGACAAGGTGTGGGTTGTGGTTCTGATTAAAGAACACAGATACAGATGTCCTCATTAAAGGTTTATTTACTGTGGTCTGTAATAATACAGTAACACTCACTATAACAATATATACATACAATAATAAATGAACTAAGACCCACTATATGAGTCACTCACATGTATTACATGGGTCATAGAACACACACATCACTCACAGAAATCACACATGACAGCTAGCAATGCTAACTGCTAGCATATTATCGTATTAGCTTCAACAACACACTGGTGCTAAACAGCATTAGCTTATACAGTACAACATGCTAACATCTACCTGAACTGTACTGTGTTATTTATCTGACCTTATGGCATCTACACACAGTAATAAACCAGGAATAGATGAATAAAAAAGAGAAAAAGAAGCAGAGATGGTGAACTTAGCACAGTTACCTACAACACAGAGGCTAATAAAACACTGACTACGTTCATAACATCAGTGGTGCGTTCAACAGCGTGGGACATTTGAAAACTTACAGAAAAGAAGTTATTCCTGAACAAATATAAACAAACAATCAAATAACTATTGAATCTGATTATTATGTAGAACTGTAGAACCTGGTTGTGAAGGTTTATACAGACAAATAAATTTTCTTTTATTGATCTTTTTTTTTTCTTTTGATCGACCGAAAACAAATTAAATAAAATTAATAATAATAAATCAAACTTGTATAGCGCTTTTTTGGACACTCAAAGACGCTTCACATTGGGACAAAGAAACTAAAATATTTAAGAAAAAGAAAAAGCCAGTTTAAACAGATGAGTTTTTAAAAGTTTTGTAATGAGTCCGAGTTCCTGATGGGTTGTGGCAGAGGGTGGGGGCAGCGGCAGCAAACGAAGGAGTTCAAAGATAATGTCTGAGTCTGTCAGTGACCACACCCCCTCCTAACTCCACCCCCTTTGACCTCTGTGACCTTCCAGTTCCACGGACGCCCCCCAGGAACATCCAGGTGTATAACCCCACCCCCAACAGCCTGAACGTACGCTGGGAACCTGCGTCTGGACATGTCCAACAGTACAAGGTGTCCTTTAAGAGTCCAGCTGGACACATGGAGACGGTAAGACCCCTGAAGGACTAGTTATAGTTAGTTATCAGACACATGGAGACGGTAAGACCCCTGAAGGACTAGTTATAGTTAGTTATCAGACACATGGAGACGGTAAGACCCCTGAAGGACTAGTTATAGTTAGTTATCAGACACATGGAGACGGTAAGACCCCTGAAGGACTAGTTATAGTTAGTTATCAGACACATGGAGACGGTAAGACCCCTGAAGGACTAGTTATAGTTAGTTATCAGACACATGGAGATGGTAAGACCCCTGAAGGACTAGTTATAGTTAGTTATCAGACACATGGAGACGGTAAGACCCCTGAAGGACTAGTTATAGTTAGTTATCAGACACATGGAGACGGTAAGACCCCTGAAGGACTAGTTATAGTTAGTTATCAGACACATGGAGACGGTAAAACCCCTGAAGGACTAGTTATAGTTAGTTATCAGACACATGGAGACGGTAAGACCCCTGAAGGACTAGTTATAGTTAGTTATCAGACACATGGAGACGGTAAGACCCCTGAAGGACTAGTTATAGTTAGTTATCAGACACATGGAGACGGTAAAACCCCTGAAGGACTAGTTATAGTTAGTTATCAGACACATGGAGACGGTAAGACCCCTGAAGGACTAGTTATAGTTAGTTATCAGACACATGGAGATGGTAAGACCCCTGAAGGACTAGTTATAGTTAGTTATCAGACACATGGAGACGGTAAGACCCCTGAAGGACTAGTTATAGTTAGTTATCAGACACATGGAGACGGTAAGACCCCTGAAGGACTAGTTATAGTTAGTTATCAGACACATGGAGACGGTAAGACCCCTGAAGGACTAGTTATAGTTAGTTATCAGACACATGGAGACGGTAAGACCCCTGAAGGACTAGTTATAGTTAGTTATCAGACACATGGAGACGGTAAAACCCCTGAAGGACTAGTTATAGTTAGTTATCAGACACATGGAGACGGTAAGACCCCTGAAGGACTAGTTATAGTTAGTTATCAGACACATGGAGACGGTAAGACCCCTGAAGGACTAGTTATAGTTAGTTATCAGACACATGGAGACGGTAAAACCCCTGAAGGACTAGTTATAGTTAGTTATCAGACACATGGAGACGGTAAGACCCCTGAAGGACTAGTTATAGTTAGTTATCAGACACATGGAGATGGTAAGACCCCTGAAGGACTAGTTATAGTTAGTTATCAGACACATGGAGACGGTAAGACCCCTGAAGGACTAGTTATAGTTAGTTATCAGACACATGGAGACGGTAAGACCCCTGAAGGACTAGTTATAGTTAGTTATCAGACACATGGAGACGGTAAGACCCCTGAAGGACTAGTTATAGTTAGTTATCAGACACATGGAGACGGTAAGACCCCTGAAGGACTAGTTATAGTTAGTTATCAGACACATGGAGACGGTAAGACCCCTGAAGGACTAGTTATAGTTAGTTATCAGACACATGGAGATGGTAAGACCCCTGAAGGACTAGTTAGTTAGTTATCAGACACATGGAGACGGTAAGACCCCTGAAGGACTAGTTATAGTTAGTTATCAGACACATGGAGACGGTAAGACCCCTGAAGGACTAGTTATAGTTAGTTATCAGACACATGGAGACGGTAAGACCCCTGAAGGACTAGTTATAGTTAGTTATCAGACACATGGAGACGGTAAGACCCCTGAAGGACTAGTTATAGTTAGTTATCAGACACATGGAGACGGTAAGACCCCTGAAGGACTAGTTATAGTTAGTTATCAGACACATGGAGACGGTAAGACCCCTGAAGGACTAGTTATAGTTAGTTATCAGACACATGGAGACGGTAAGACCCCTGAAGGACTAGTTATAGTTAGTTATCAGACACATGGAGACGGTAAGACCCCTGAAGGACTAGTTATAGTTAGTTATCAGACACATGGAGACGGTAAAACCCCTGAAGGACTAGTTATAGTTAGTTATCAGACACATGGAGACGGTAAGACCCCTGAAGGACTAGTTATAGTTAGTTATCAGACACATGGAGACGGTAAGACCCCTGAAGGACTAGTTATAGTTAGTTATCAGACACATGGAGACGGTAAGACCCCTGAAGGACTAGTTATAGTTAGTTATCAGACACATGGAGATGGTAAGACCCCTGAAGGACTAGTTAGTTAGTTATCAGACACATGGAGACGGTAAGACCCCTGAAGGACTAGTTATAGTTAGTTATCAGACACATGGAGACGGTAAGACCCCTGAAGGACTAGTTATAGTTAGTTATCAGACACATGGAGACGGTAAGACCCCTAAAGGACTAGTTATAGTTAGTTATCAGACACATGGAGACGGTAAGACCCCTGAAGGACTAGTTATAGTTAGTTATCAGACACATGGAGACGGTAAGACCCCTGAAGGACTAGTTATAGTTAGTTATCAGACACATGGAGACGGTTAGACCCCTGAAGGACTAGTTATAGTTAGTTATCAGACACATGGAGACGGTAAAACCCCTGAAGGACTAGTTATAGTTAGTTATCAGACACATGGAGACGGTAAGACCCCTGAAGGACTAGTTATAGTTAGTTATCAGACACATGGAGACGGTAAGACCCCTGAAGGACTAGTTATAGTTAGTTATCAGACACATGGAGACGGTAAAACCCCTGAAGGACTAGTTATAGTTAGTTATCAGACACATGGAGACGGTAAGACCCCTGAAGGACTAGTTATAGTTAGTTATCAGACACATGGAGATGGTAAGACCCCTGAAGGACTAGTTATAGTTAGTTATCAGACACATGGAGACGGTAAGACCCCTGAAGGACTAGTTATAGTTAGTTATCAGACACATGGAGACGGTAAGACCCCTGAAGGACTAGTTATAGTTAGTTATCAGACACATGGAGACGGTAAGACCCCTGAAGGACTAGTTATAGTTAGTTATCAGACACATGGAGACGGTAAGACCCCTGAAGGACTAGTTATAGTTAGTTATCAGACACATGGAGACGGTAAAACCCCTGAAGGACTAGTTATAGTTAGTTATCAGACACATGGAGACGGTAAGACCCCTGAAGGACTAGTTATAGTTAGTTATCAGACACATGGAGACGGTAAGACCCCTGAAGGACTAGTTATAGTTAGTTATCAGACACATGGAGACGGTAAAACCCCTGAAGGACTAGTTATAGTTAGTTATCAGACACATGGAGACGGTAAGACCCCTGAAGGACTAGTTATAGTTAGTTATCAGACACATGGAGATGGTAAGACCCCTGAAGGACTAGTTATAGTTAGTTATCAGACACATGGAGACGGTAAGACCCCTGAAGGACTAGTTATAGTTAGTTATCAGACACATGGAGACGGTAAGACCCCTGAAGGACTAGTTATAGTTAGTTATCAGACACATGGAGACGGTAAGACCCCTGAAGGACTAGTTATAGTTAGTTATCAGACACATGGAGACGGTAAGACCCCTGAAGGACTAGTTATAGTTAGTTATCTTTTTTTTTTTCTTATGGAGATGGCAAAACCCCTTCAATGCTCACCATCACATCCTGGTCACAGTCTTTCATGTTGTTTTTCCGAACAGGTGCTGGTTCCGGGGAACGTCAACAACGCCTTCCTGGACAACCTGATCCCAGACACGTCCTACCCCATCAGTGTGGCTGCTCTCTACGCTGACGGCGAGGGTGTGCCCATGGACGGCGAGGGCAAAACACGTAAGTCCTGCAGCTGCGGAGCCTGTTTCTGTCTGCGCTGAGCCGCTGCTTGACCCTTCAACCCCTGATGAGCACTGGCGTTCATTGATACCGGTGAAGATGACGGAAGCACGAGTTAATGAGAAATTCAATAAACAAACATTACAATCACAGACGAAGACACCAACTACCAAAAAATTTGCGAAAGACGAATGAAATGATAAGATGATGATCAGTGTCTGAGATATAATGAGTGAGAGGATGACGGCAGTCATGATCAACTAAGATGAGCTGGAACATCTGCGTTAGTTTTTAGAAACAAAGTATGAACAACATGAATAAAATTCACTACAATTTGAACAGTTCTTTACTTCTGAACCCACTTTATCCTCACAGGGGTCACTTTGGGTCTAATCCAGCTTCAGCAGTTGATGGCGGGTCAAAGGTCACCCTGTATGAGTCTGCAATCACTGACACATTCACACCTATGGGTGATTTAGATTAACCAGTTAACCAATTAACTAATTAAGCAGTAAACCTATCAGTGCATGTGTTTGGACTGTGGGTTCACGGAGAACATGTAAACTCCACACAGAAAGGTCTGGTTTGGGAATAGAACCAACAACCTTCTGTCTGTGAGGCACCAGTGTTAACTACTGAACTCACCAAAATGAAGCAGATCTGTTAGTCTGTCAGTCATGTTAAAGCCCCGCCCACAGTGTTTGTCAATCATGTTAAAGCTCCTCCCACAGTCTTAATTGTCTGCAGGTGTTTCATAGTGCCAGGAGCACTGTTGCCATGGTGATGAGCAGTGGCGGGAACTTCAAAGGGCAGACTCATAGACAGCTCCACACTCTGTTACATGGAAAAAATAGGTGTGAACATACTGCCGAACTACTGCCATTTTTGGTAAAAGTGTAAATAATTGGTGAAAACAAAGTTGATGATGAGTGACAGGAGGGTGTGAGGAACAAGTACATGTACTTTTTATGTGTGTACTGTGAAAAATAAGTGAGTTAGAACAATTTGAAAAACACTGAACTCAACATGAGACAGAAATGATTTTTCCAATAGAAGTCTATTGACAGAAATCCCTGACATCATCCCAAACAGGTTCCTGTCATTTCACTTTAAAAAGAGCTAGATCTTCAAACCCTGGTTTGTTTGAATTCTCACAACCATGGCAACATTTGTGGAAAAGATTGTTTGTCTACTATTTATGGTTTTGCCGTGAGGACGAGTTATTGAGACATTTTTCAGCTTAATTTTTTCTTCTCTCGTGCTCTAGCGATGACATCACCCACTGATAAAAAGTCAGATTTTGGTCTTTTCAGGGTGGATTTACTGAGTTCTCTATCGACAACCGTAAATCACACCCTCATGACAATCACATCCTAAAGACACCACAAAAATGACTGTGTTTGAAAGTTTAAATGAAGTCTGTGCCACAAAGTATGAAGAAGCACGAGTGTTTTTGTCTGTCCCATTAAGAATGAATGGAGTTTTATTTGGTATAATAATGTGAAATCTGTACGACATATCGGAATTATGAGACCACACGTTTAATGTCTGGGACAATACGAAGAATTTTTCCTATTTACTGCAAACCTCTACGATGTATTGTTTGGGAGTTATAGCCACGTAAACATGACCCATTCATTTCAAATGGACATTTTTGACAGTTTTAACATTTATATTAAATCTGTGAATCATGTTAATACTGACAGAACAACTATAGAGAACAGGACACACAGTTTAGCATCAACATTTTTGGTCTATTTACAGTGATGCAAGCTGCATTTTTTTTTCAAAGTTTTTGTATAAATCAGAATAATAAATACGAAGAACATTCTCCGTGTTCCTGCATTAGATGCAAATACAGAATGAATAAATAAATTAAAGTGTTATGGATGAAACTGCACTGAAGCTTGAAAACCTGCCTAAAAAACTGGTAGTGACCCACTTCACTTCCTGTTGGTGTCAATGTTAACCTGGACTGTTACTGTGTTTTTACCCACAGTGCCGCGGGCTGGACCCAGGAACATGCGTGTGTTCGACGCCACCACCAACAGTCTGACCATTGGCTGGGACCACGCTGAGGGTCCTGTTCGACAGTACCGCATTGGATACGCCCCCCTGACTGGAGACCCTATCACTGAATATGTAAGGCACTGTAAACAACTATTAATATTATTATAATCAACTGTAAACAACTATTAATATTATTATAATCAACTGTAAACAACTATTAATATTATTATAATCAACTGTAAACAACTATTAATATTATTATAATCAACTGTAAACAACTATTAATATTATTATAATCAACTGTAAACAACTATTAATATTATTATAATCAACTGTAAACAACTATTAATATTATTATAATCAACTGTAAACAACTATTAATATTATTATAATCAACTGTAAACAACTATTAATATTATTATAATAAACTGTAAACAACTATTAATATTATTATAATCAACTGTAAACAACTATTAATATTATTATAATCAACTGTAAACAACTATTAATATTATTATAATAAACTGTAAACAACTATTAATATTATTATAATCAACTGTAAACAACTATTAATATTATTATAATCAACTGTAAACAACTATTAATATTATTATAATCAACTGTAAACAACTATTAATATTATTATAATCAACTGTAAACAACTATTAATATTATTATAATAAACTGTAAACAACTATTAATATTATTATAATAAACTGTAAACAACTATTAATATTATTATAATAAACTGTAAACAACTATTAATATTATTATAATCAACTGTAAACAACTATTAATATTATTATAATCAACTGTAAACAACTATTAATATTATTAGAATAAACTGTAAACAACTATTAACATTATTATAATAAACTGTAAACAACTATTAATATTATTATAATAAACTGTAAACAACTATTAATATTATTATAATCAACTGTAAACAACTATTAATATTATTATAATCAACTGTAAACAACTATTAATATTATTATAATCAACTGTCAACCAAACCACTAACCCTTTTGTCATTGGTCGACCAGGAGTAAGAAGAAGAAGCATCATTTATAAGCTCCGCCCCTTCTCCTTAAAGAAGTGTCATTCTTAAGCTCCGCCCCTTCTACTTAAAGAAGTGTCATTCTTAAGCTCCGCCCCTTCTCCTTAAGAGGTGTAATTTATAAGCTCCACCCCTTCTCCTTAAAGAAGCGTCATTTATAAGCTCCGCCCCTTCTCCTTAAAGAAGCGTCATTTATAAGCTCCGCCCCTTCTCCTTTAAAAAAGCGTAATTTATAAGCCCTGCCCCTTCTCCTTAGAGAAGTATCATTTATAAGCTCCGCTCCTTCTTAAATACACTCAACAAAAATATAAACTCAACCCATTTTTCACCAGATGGACTCAAAGATGTAAAATTCATTCCAGATCCACAATATTACCATTTCTCTCAAACATTGTTCACAAATCTGTCTAAATGTGTGATAGTGAGCACTTATGCTTTGCTGAGATAATCCATCTCACCTCACAGGTGTGCCACATCAAGATGCTGATCTGACATCATGATTAGTGCACAGGTGTGCCTTATACTGCCCACAATAAAAGGCCACTCTGAAATGTGCAGTTTTGTCTCACAGTAAAATGCCACAGATGTCACAAGCATTGAGGGAGCGTGCAGTTGTCATGGTGACAGCAGGAATGTCAACCACATCTGTTGCTCGTGCATTGAATGTTCATTTCTCCACCATAAGCCGTCTCCAAAGGTGTTTCAGGGAATATGGCAGTACATCCAACCGGCCTCACAACCGCAGACCACGTGTGACCACACCAGCCCAGGACCTCCACATCCAGCAGGTTCACCTCCAAGATGGTCTGAGACCACCCACTCAGACAGCTGCTGAAACAATTGGTTTGCATAACCAAACAATTTCTGCACAAACTGTCAGAAACCGTCTCAGGGAAGCTCAACTGCATGCTCGTCATCCTCATCGGGGTCTTAACCTGACTCCAGATCGTCGCCGTAACAGACTTGAGTGGGCAAATGCTCACATTCGATGGCGTCTGGCACGTTGGAGAGGTGTTCTCTTCACGCATGAATCTCGGTTTACATTGTTCAGGGCAGATGGCAGACAGCGTGTGTGGCGTCGTGTGGGTGAGCGCTTTGCTGATGTCAATGTTGTGGATGGAGTGGCCCATGGTGGTGGTGGGGTTATGGTATGGGCAGGCATCTGTTATGGACCAAGAACACAGGTGCATTTTATGGATGGCATTTTGAATGCACAGAGATACCGTGATGAGATCCTGAGGCCCATTGTTGTGCCATACATCCATGAACATCACCTCATGTTTCAGTAAGATAACGCACGGCCCCATGTTGTAAGGATCTGTACACAATTCTTGGAAGCTGAAAATGTCCCAGTTCTTGCATGGCCAGCATACTCACCGGACATGTCACCCATTGAGCATGTTTGGGATGTGCTTGACCGGCGTATTCGACATCGTGTACCAGTTCCCACTAATATCCAGCAACTTGGCACAGCCATTGAAGAGGAGTGGACCAACATTCCACAGGACACAATTGACAATCTGATAAACTCTATGTGAAGAAGATGTGTTGCACTGCATGAGGCAAATGGTGGTCACACCAGATACTGACTGGTTCTGAGTCCCCATACCCCCAATAAAGCAAAAAAAACTGCACATTTCAGAGTGGCCTTTTATTGTGGGCAGTATAAGGCACACCTGTGCACTAATCATGATGTCAGATCAGCATCTTGATGTGTCACACCTGTGAGGTGGGATGGATTATCTCAGCAAAGCACAAGTGCTCACTATCACATATTTAGACAGATTTGTGAACAATGTTTGAGAGAAATGGTAATATTGTGGATCTGGAATAAATTTTACATCTTTGAGTCCATCTGGTGAAAAATGGGAGCAAAAACAAAAGTGTTCCGTTTATATTTTTGTTGAGTGTAATTCCATTTCTGCCTTTCTATAATTATTAGTAGTAAACCAGAGGGGGGGCGCAGACTCAGCCAAGGCAGCTGTTGTGTTTGTGTTTCAGACCGTGGTTCCAGGGAACAGAAACAACGCTCGTCTCCAGAACCTTCTTCCAGACACTGCGTACAACATCAGTGTGGAGGCGGTGTACGCTGAAGGTCCAGGAGGATCTCTGAATGGAAATGGACGCACATGTGAGTTGAACAAACACTCGTTCTGCAGCTGCTGCAGCCAATCAGATAAGGATGTTTGGAAAAAACCTGGAAAGTTTTGGAATTTGAAAAATGCAAATTCCAGGCCTGGAAATGGAAAAGTAAAAAGACCCAGAAGGTTTTGGAAAAGTCATGTATTTTTTTACACAGTATAATAATCTGATAAATAATAATAAATAAATAGACATGTTAGAGCACATGTCTATTTATTTAGATATTTATTATTCACCATGCAAACCTTAAAAACAATAATAAAAATAGAATGACTGAATAAAAAGTTTATTTCATGTCATCTTAACCTTAAAGTTCTGTTCAAGGAACTTTTTATCTCATTATGTTCACTTGTTCTTTCAGTGGATCTGTCCAGTCCCACAAACCTGAGGGTGTCTGACGAGTGGTACACCCGCTTCAGAGTGTCCTGGGATCCAGTCCAGGCTCCGGTCCAGGGTTACAGACTCACCTACACCCCTGCAGGTCAGCTGATTTACATTATTATTATTATTATTATTATTATTAACTAAATTCTAGGAGTTTAAACCATTAAAGTGACACTTGAGTATTTTCCAGATGAATGTGTTTGTCATCAGTGACTCCGCCCCTCTCTTCTGACTCCGCCCCTTCACTCTCATGCACCTGGCTGTGTCTGAAACCACTCACTCGTTCCCTACTCCCTACATAAGGAACTACATGTAGTTCACTACAAAGTGAACTCAATTGAAAACGTTTCGGACTCTACTACGGCGCTGTTTAAATGCGTCATCACCGTTGAAGAATTAAAACGTAATAGTATCGTCTCAAAAAACTTAAATACTTTTAAATGTTTTTTGTATTACTGTAAACTGTAAACATGGTTCATGACTGTTTTACTGTTAACTGTTATTAACTGTTATTAACTTTTATTAACTGTTATTAACTGTTATTAACTGTTATTAACTGTTATTAACTTTTATTAACTGTTATTAACTGTTATTAACTGTTATTAACTGTTATTAACTTTTATTAACTGTTATTAACTGTTATTAACTTTTATTAACTGTTATTAACTTTTATTAACTTTTATTAACTGTTATTAACTGTTATTAACTGTTATTAACTGTTAAACAACTCCTGTCTCAGCTGTCATCCAACAGGCAGAGTTAACGTTTACTGTTACTGAACAGCAGTAGTATGTCAGTATATATAGTATATATATATAGTATATATATGGATAGCTTAGTGGTCTACACCACTGACTTTGGTGCGGAAGGTTGCCGGTTCGAATCCCAGGTGTGCCCTTAGGCAAGGCACTTTACGCTATACCTCACGATGAGCGATACAATAAATAGAGTCAACAAGGTCCGCGTTAGGGGTTGAGGAACCAGGACACCCTGATGTTAAATTGGCTACTGGAACAAGACATTCATGGAGCAGGGCAGAGAACATGGTACTGATGGAGTGTTACTACGGGAGTAACCCCAGTGAGAGAGGGTACATGCAGAGGTTGCTTCGAAACCCCACATCCTCACTGACTAAGAAACAGCTCCTAGCTCAGTGTTCGAATATCCGCAATAAGAGGTTGCTATCACAGCTAGAGATCGATGAGGTACAGCGTTGTACCTCATCCACGGTACAAAGATGCTACGGCAAGGGGGAGCCAGGACGACAGGTCAGCTTGGGTTTCACCACCACCCCCAAATATCGAGATTGGGTACCAAGCCCCAGAAAGACTAAACACAAGGGCAGCTGACCTGAGAAAGAGAATCATGAAATCCTGGGGGAACAAAGTACCAGACCAGTCTCTACTGGAGGACCTGAACACTGCACTGCAAACTGTCCCTACCACTACCATCACTGAGACCAATCAGCTGATGTATGCAGCAGCAACCGTAATCCTTGAGATGCTTGGCTACAAGATGAACAGCCAGAGCAGCCAGAAGGTTGCCCCATGGAGGAGAAGGCTAGAGGCAAAGATCATGGCAGCACGGAGAGAAGTCAGTGTTTTAACAGAACTAAGCAGAGAACTAAGCAGTCACTGACTAAGAAACAGGGCAATTGCCCGAGATTGCAAGACGAGGAACACCAACCTGTGCACTGCCTGGATTGATTACAAGAAAGCCTATGACTCAATGCCACATACATGGATACTGGAATGCTTAAAACTGTATAACATCAACAGGACACTAAGAGAGTTCATCCAGAACTCAATGAGGCTGTGGAAGACAACTCTGGAGGCCAACTCAAAGCCAATTGCACAGGTGAACATCAGATGCGGCATTTACCAAGGAGATGCTCTGTCCCCCCTGCTGTTCTGCATAGGCCTAAACCCCCTCAGCCAGATCATCTCAAAGAGTGGCTTCGGATACCAGTTCCGAAGTCGAACATCCATCAACCACCTCCTCTACATGGATGACATCAAGCTGTATGCCAAGAATGAGCGTGACATTGATTCCCTAATTCACCTCACCCGGATCTACAGCAAAGACATTGGGATGTCGTTGGGACTAGATAAATGTGGGCGGATGATATCTAGAAGAGGAAAGGTGATCACAACTGAAGGGGTTGACCTACCTGAAGGGAACATCACAGATGTGCAGGAAAGTTACAAATACCTAGGGATCCCACAGACAAATGGTAATCATGAGGAGGCAGCTGGGAAGTCAGCCACAGCCTAATACCTACAGAGGGTAAGACAGGTCCTGAAAAGTCAGCTGAACGGCAAAAATAAGATCCAGGCCATTAACACCTATGCCCTGCCAGTAATCAGATACCCAGCTGGGATAATATCCTGGACACTGGAAGAGATACAAGCCACTGATATCAAGACAAGGAAACTCCTTACCATGCATGGAGGGTTCCACCCCAAGTCCAGTGTCCTGAGGCTGTACACTAAGCGAAAGGAAGGGGGCCGAGGACTAGTAAGTGTCAGAACTACTGTCCAGGAGGAAACGGCGAACCTCCAGGAATACATCAAGAAAATGGCCCCCAATGACCAACTGCTAAGTGAATGCCTCAGGCAACAAAAGCCCAATAAGGTTGAGGAACCAGAGGGGCTATCATGGAGGGACAAACCCTTGCATGGCGTGTACCATCGACAAATTGAGGAAGTGGCTGATATGGAAAAGACATACCAGTGGCTGGAAAAGGCTGGACTAAAGGACAGCACAGAGGCGCTACTCATGGCTGCACAAGAACAAGCCCTGAACACCAGAGCAATAGAGGCCGGGGTCTACCACATCAGACAGGACCCCAGGTGTAGGCTGTGTAGAGAAGCCCCTGAAACAGTCCAGCACATCACAGCAGGTGTAAGATGGTGGCAGGTAAGGCATACATGGAGAGGCATAACCAGGTAGAGGACATACTGTACAGGAACATCTGTAAAGAGTATGGACTGGAGGTCAAGGGTCAAGATGGGAGAACCCCCCAAAGGTGACAGAGAACAAACAGGCCAAGATCCTGTGGGACTTCCAGGTCCAGACTGACAAGATGGTGATGGCCAATCAGCCTGACATAGTGGTGGTGGATAAACATGAGAAGACAGTGGTGGTGATAGATGTAGCAGTCCCCAGTGATAGCAACATGAGAAAGAAAGAACATGAGAAGAGAAGAGAAATACCAAGGACTGAAAGAGGAGTTAGAGAAAATGTGGAGTGTGAAGGCAACAGTGGTACCAGTAGTGATGGGGGCACTAGGGGCAGTGACCCCCAAGCTGGGACAATGGCTCCAGCAGATACCAGGAACAACATCAGAGATCTGTGTCCAAAAGAGAACATTGTTAGGAACAGCTAAGATCCTGCACAGAACCCTCAGGCTCCCAGACCTCTGGTAGAGGACCCGAGTCTGAAGGAGACACCGCCCAGGTGGGGCGAGAGGAACATTTTTTTTTTTTTTTTTATATATATATATACAGTAGCTGTAGTATATCAGTATGACGTCCGATGTCAATCTGTCCGTGTTTCTTTTAATCATAAAACTTTTTTTTTGAAGCAAATATTCATATTTGAGGTGGATCAATGCTCCTTCTTTAATACTGTTGATAAAACACCGGATCATTTATTTTTTTGGATGTTCTGTATCTCAGTGTTTTTGGTCTAAAATACATAATTGGATTTAACTAAACATTAACGGTGTTCCATCCTTTGAATTAAATCCTATCATTTTTTACATGTCCTTATCAGACATTATTAATATCATAATAATTCTGTAAGTGTAAAATGCAGAAACTCTAAGCCCTTTTTCCCTGGTTTTATTAATGACTTCAAGATTTTTTTTTCGTTTCTCAAAAAATAAGACATTGGACGACATTTATTATTTGAACCACAGAACTTCATGTTGTATCTGTGCTCTGTGTTTAATTTGAGGTGTTTAATGTAAACCTTATTTATACATTGTTTAATATTGTATTTTACTGGAGTTTGTTATATTTTTTTACAAAATCCCCAAGTTTATGTTTATATCTTTCATTTTGTATTTAATTTTAAGTTGTATTCATTATCCTCTTTGACAGTCTGTATATTGTGATTTCAATAGTTTTTTTTTTTTTTAAATCTCCGTCCTTCAGTCAGTTTTCGATTCGTGCAATGTATGATGGGATATAGTGCTTTGGTTAGTGACCATCAATGCACACTACATTTCGCAGTGGATTGTGGGATACATTGAGTGACTATATAGAGTTTATAAGTAGTTCATTACATATTTGGACACCCCTACAAAATGTCCTGGTCCCTATATAGGGCCCTATGTAGGGAGTAGGGACTGGTTTCAGACACAGCCCCTGTGGGTGCACCAGGGTAAAGGGGCGAAGTCAGAAGAGAGGGGCGGAGTCACTGTGGGTGCACCAGAGTAAAGACATTCATCTGAAACATACTGAAGTGTCCTTTTATTGGTTTAAACCAGACGTCTTCAACCCTGGTCCTCAAGGTCCACTGTCCTGGACTGTCCAACACAGCTGGTTCAAAGCAGTGGGTCATTATGAGGCTTCAGCAGAGCTTGATCAGCTGATCATTCAGGGTAACATCTAAACATGCAGGACACTGGACACTGAGGACCAGGGGTGAAGACATCTGATTTAAACTCCTGCACGTCAAAGAAATGAAGTGTTTTTATTGGGTTTGGGCAAGTTGGATCAGCTGGTGTCCATGTCTGTCCTAATCTCCTCAGGGTTAAACCAGCCAGTGTCCTCATGTCCTCAGGGTTAAACCAGCCAATGTCCCCGTGTCCTCATGCCCTCAGGGTTGAACCAGCCAGTGTCCATGTCTGTCCTCATGTCCTCAGAGTTAAACCAGCCAGTGTCCATGTCTGTCCTCATGTCATGAGGGTTAAACCAGCCAGTGTCCTCATGTCCTCAGGGTTAGACCAGCCAGTGTCCTCATGTCCTCAGTGTTAAACCAGCCAGTGTCCTCATGTCCCCAGGGTTAAACCAGCCAGTGTCTTCATCTCCTCAGGGTTAAACCAGCCAGTGTCCTCATGTCCTCAGGGTTAAACCAGCCAGTGTCCTCATGTCCTCAGGGTTAAACCAGCCAGTGTCCTCATGTCCTCAGGGTTAAACCAGGCAGTGTCCTCATGTCCTCAGGGTTAAACCAGCCAGTGTCCTCATTTCCTCATGTCCTCAGGGTTAAACCAGCCAGGGTCCTCATGTCCTCAGGGTTAAACCAGCCAATGTCCCCATGTCCTCATGTCCTCAGGGTTAAACCAGCCAGTGTCCATGTCTGTCCTCATGTCCTCAGGGTTAAACCAGCCAGTGTCCATGTCTGTCCTCATGTCCTCAGGGTTAAACCAGCCAGTGTCCTCATGTCCTCAGGGTTAGACCAGCCAGTGTCCTCATGTCCTCAGTGTTAAACCAGCCAGTGTCCTCATGTCCCCAGGGTTAAACCAGCCAGTGTCTTCATCTCCTCAGGGTTAAACCAGCCAGTGTCCTCATGTCCTCAGGGTTAAACCAGCCAGTGTCCTCATGTCCTCAGGGTTAAACCAGCCAGTGTCCTCATTTCCTCATGTCCTCAGGGTTAAACCAGCCAGGGTCCTCATGTCGTCAGGGTTAAACCAGCCAGTGTCCCCATGTCCTCATGTCCTCAGGGTTAAACCAGCCAGTGTCCATGTCTGTCCTCATGTCCTCAGGGTTAAACCAGCCAGTGTCCATGTCTGTCCTCATGTCTTCAGGGTTAAACCAGCCAGTGTCCTCATGTCCTCAGGGTTAAACCAGCCAGTGTCCTCATGTCCTCAGGGTTAAACCAGCCAGTGTCCTCATGTCCTCAGGGTTAAACCAGCCAGTGTCCTCATGTCCTCAGGGTTAAACCCAACCAGTGTCCCCATGTCCTCAGGGTTAAACCCAACCAGTGTCCTCATGTCCTCATGTCGTCAGGGTTAAACCAGCCAGTGTCCTCAGGGTTAAACCAGCCAGTGTCCTCATGTCCTCAGGGTTAGACCAGCCAGTGTCCTCATGTCCTCAGGGTTAGACCAGCCAGTGTCCTCATGTCCTCAGTATTAAACCAGCCAGTGTCCTCATGTCCCCAGGGTTAAACCAGCCAGTGTCTTCATCTCCTCAGGGTTAAACCAGCCAGTGTCCTCATGTCCTCAGGGTTAAACCAGCCAGTGTCCTCATGTCCTCGGGGTTAAACCAGCCAGTGTCCTCATGTCCTCAGGGTTAAACCAGCCAGTGTCCTCATGTCCTCAGGGTTAAACCAGCCAGTGTCCTCATGCCCTCATGTCCTCAGGGTTAAACCAGCCAGTGTCCTCATGTCCTCAGGGTTAAACCAGCTAGTGTCCCCATGTCCTCAGGGTTAAACCAGCCAGTGTCCTCATGTCCTCAGGGTTAGACCAGCCAGTGTCCTCATGTCCTCAGTGTTAAACCAGCCAGTGTCCTCATGTCCCCAGGGTTAAACCAGCCAGTGTCCTCATCTCCTCAGGGTTAAACCAGCCAGTGTCCTCATGTCCTCAGGGTTAAACCAGCCAGTGTCCTCATGCCCTCATGTCCTCAGGGTTAAACCAGCCCGTGTCCTCATGTCGTCAGGATTAAACCAGCCAGTGTCCTCATGTCCTCAGGGTTAAACCAGCCAGTGTCCTCATGTCCTCAGGGTTAAACTAGCCAGTGTCCCCATGTCCTCATGTCCTCAGGGTTAAACCAGCCAGTGTCCATGTCTGTCCTCATGTCCTCAGGGTAAAACCAGCCAGTGTCCTCATGTCCTCAGGGTTAAACCAGCCAGTGTCCTCATGTCCTCAGGGTTAAACCAGCCAGTGTCCTCATGTCCTCAGGGTTAAACTAGCCAGTGTCCATGTCTGTCCTCATGTCCTCAGGGTTAAACCAGCCAGTGTCCGCATCTCCTCAGGGTTAAACCAGCCAGTGTCCTCATGTCCTCAGGGTTAAATCAGCCAGTGTCCTCATGTCCTCAGGGTTAGACCAGCCAGTGTCCTCATGTCCTCATGGTTAAACCAGCCAGTGTCCTCATGTCCTCATGTCCTCAGGGTTAAACCAGCCAGTGTCCCCATGTCCTCAGGGTTAAACCAGCCAGTGTCCTCATCTCCTCAGGGTTAAACCAGCCAGTGTCCTCATGTCCTCAGGGTTAAACCAGCCAGTGTCCATGTCTGTCCTCATGTCCTCAGGGTTAAACCAGCCAGTGTCCCTGTGTCCTCAGGGTTAAACCAGCCAGTGTCCTCATGTCCTCAGGGTTAAACCAGCCAGTGTCCATGTCTGTCCTCAGGGTTAAACCAGCCAGTGTCCCCATGTCCTCAGGGTTAAACCAGCCTGTGTCCGTGTCTGTCCTCATGTCCTCAGGGTTAAACCAGCCAGTGTCCTCATGTCCTCAGGGTTAAACCAGCCAGTGTCCTCATGTCCTCATGTCCTCAGGGTTAAACCAGCCAGTGTCCTCATCTCCTCAGGGTTAAACCAGCCAGTGTCCTCATGTCCTCAGGGTTAAACCAGCCAGTGTCCATGTCTGTCCTCATGTCCTCAGGGTTAAACCAGCCAGTGTCTCTGTGTCCTCAGGGTTAAACCAGCCAGTGTCCTCATGTCCTCAGGGTTAAACCAGCCTGTGTCCGTGTCTGTCCTCATGTCCTCAGGGTTAAACCAGCCAGTGTCCTCATGTCCTCATGTCGTCAGGGTTAAACCAGCCAGTGTCCTCATGTCGTCAGGGTTAAACCAGCCAGTGTCCTCAGGGTTAAACCAGCCAGTGTCCTCATGTCCTCAGGGTTAGACCAGCCAGTGTCCTCATGTCCTCAGGGTTAGACCAGCCAGTGTCCTCATGTCCTCAGTATTAAACCAGCCAGTGTCCTCATGTCCCCAGGGTTAAACCAGCCAGTGTCTTCATCTCCTCAGGGTTAAACCAGCCAGTGTCCTCATGTCCTCAGGGTTAAACCAGCCAGTGTCCTCATGTCCTCGGGGTTAAACCAGCCAGTGTCCTCATGTCCTCAGGGTTAAACCAGCCAGTGTCCTCATGTCCTCAGGGTTAAACCAGCCAGTGTCCTCATGCCCTCATGTCCTCAGGGTTAAACCAGCCAGTGTCCTCATGTCCTCAGGGTTAAACCAGCCAGTGTCCTCATTTCCTCATGTCCTCAGGGTTAAACCAGCCAGTGTCCCCATGTCCTCATGTCCTCAGGGTTAAACCAGCCAGTGTCCATGTCTGTCCTCATGTCCTCAGGGTTAAACCAGCCAGTGTCCATGTCTGTCCTCATGTCTTCAGGGTTAAACCAGCCAGTGTCCTCATGTCCTCAGGGTTAAACCAGCCAGTGTCCTCATGTCCTCAGGGTTAAACCAGCCAGTGTCCTCATGTCCTCAGGGTTAAACCAGCCAGTGTCCTCATGTCCTCAGGGTTAAACCCAACCAGTGTCCCCATGTCCTCAGGGTTAAACCCAACCAGTGTCCTCATGTCCTCATGTCGTCAGGGTTAAACCAGCCAGTGTCCTCAGGGTTAAACCAGCCAGTGTCCTCATGTCCTCAGGGTTAGACCAGCCAGTGTCCTCATGTCCTCAGGGTTAGACCAGCCAGTGTCCTCATGTCCTCAGTATTAAACCAGCCAGTGTCCTCATGTCCCCAGGGTTAAACCAGCCAGTGTCTTCATCTCCTCAGGGTTAAACCAGCCAGTGTCCTCATGTCCTCAGGGTTAAACCAGCCAGTGTCCTCATGTCCTCGGGGTTAAACCAGCCAGTGTCCTCATGTCCTCAGGGTTAAACCAGCCAGTGTCCTCATGTCCTCAGGGTTAAACCAGCCAGTGTCCTCATGCCCTCATGTCCTCAGGGTTAAACCAGCCAGTGTCCTCATGTCCTCAGGGTTAAACCAGCTAGTGTCCCCATGTCCTCAGGGTTAAACCAGCCAGTGTCCTCATGTCCTCAGGGTTAGACCAGCCAGTGTCCTCATGTCCTCAGTGTTAAACCAGCCAGTGTCCTCATGTCCCCAGGGTTAAACCAGCCAGTGTCCTCATCTCCTCAGGGTTAAACCAGCCAGTGTCCTCATGTCCTCAGGGTTAAACCAGCCAGTGTCCTCATGCCCTCATGTCCTCAGGGTTAAACCAGCCCGTGTCCTCATGTCGTCAGGATTAAACCAGCCAGTGTCCTCATGTCCTCAGGGTTAAACCAGCCAGTGTCCTCATGTCCTCAGGGTTAAACTAGCCAGTGTCCCCATGTCCTCATGTCCTCAGGGTTAAACCAGCCAGTGTCCATGTCTGTCCTCATGTCCTCAGGGTAAAACCAGCCAGTGTCCTCATGTCCTCAGGGTTAAACCAGCCAGTGTCCTCATGTCCTCAGGGTTAAACCAGCCAGTGTCCTCATGTCCTCAGGGTTAAACTAGCCAGTGTCCATGTCTGTCCTCATGTCCTCAGGGTTAAACCAGCCAGTGTCCGCATCTCCTCAGGGTTAAACCAGCCAGTGTCCTCATGTCCTCAGGGTTAAATCAGCCAGTGTCCTCATGTCCTCAGGGTTAGACCAGCCAGTGTCCTCATGTCCTCATGGTTAAACCAGCCAGTGTCCTCATGTCCTCATGTCCTCAGGGTTAAACCAGCCAGTGTCCCCATGTCCTCAGGGTTAAACCAGCCAGTGTCCTCATCTCCTCAGGGTTAAACCAGCCAGTGTCCTCATGTCCTCAGGGTTAAACCAGCCAGTGTCCATGTCTGTCCTCATGTCCTCAGGGTTAAACCAGCCAGTGTCCCTGTGTCCTCAGGGTTAAACCAGCCAGTGTCCTCATGTCCTCAGGGTTAAACCAGCCAGTGTCCATGTCTGTCCTCAGGGTTAAACCAGCCAGTGTCCCCATGTCCTCAGGGTTAAACCAGCCTGTGTCCGTGTCTGTCCTCATGTCCTCAGGGTTAAACCAGCCAGTGTCCTCATGTCCTCAGGGTTAAACCAGCCAGTGTCCTCATGTCCTCATGTCCTCAGGGTTAAACCAGCCAGTGTCCTCATCTCCTCAGGGTTAAACCAGCCAGTGTCCTCATGTCCTCAGGGTTAAACCAGCCAGTGTCCATGTCTGTCCTCATGTCCTCAGGGTTAAACCAGCCAGTGTCTCTGTGTCCTCAGGGTTAAACCAGCCAGTGTCCTCATGTCCTCAGGGTTAAACCAGCCTGTGTCCGTGTCTGTCCTCATGTCCTCAGGGTTAAACCAGCCAGTGTCCTCATGTCCTCATGTCGTCAGGGTTAAACCAGCCAGTGTCCTCATGTCGTCAGGGTTAAACCAGCCAGTGTCCTCAGGGTTAAACCAGCCAGTGTCCTCATGTCCTCAGGGTTAGACCAGCCAGTGTCCTCATGTCCTCAGGATTAGACCAGCCAGTGTCCTCATGTCCTCAGTATTAAACCAGCCAGTGTCCTCATGTCCCCAGGGTTAAACCAGCCAGTGTCTTCATCTCCTCAGGGTTAAACCAGCCAGTGTCCTCATGTCCTCAGGGTTCGACCAGCCAGTGACCTCATGTCCCCAGGGTTAAACCAGCCAGTGTCCTCATGTCGTCAGGATTAAACCAGCCAGTGTCCTCATGTCCTCAGGGTTAAACCAGCCAGTGTCCTCATGTCCTCAGGGTTAAACCAGCCAGTGTCCTCATGTCCTCAGGGTTAAACTAGCCAGTGTCCATGTCTGTCCTCATGTCCTCAGGGTTAAACCAGCCAGTGTCCTCATGTCCTCAGGGTTAAACCAGCCAGTGTCCTCATGTCCTCAGGGTTAAACCAGCCAGTGTCCTCATGTCCTCATGTCCTCAGGGTTAAACCAGCCAGTGTCCCCATGTCCTCAGGGTTAAACCAGCCAGTGTCCTCATCTCCTCAGGGTTAAACCAGCCAGTGTCCTCATGTCCTCAGGGTTAAACCAGCCAGTGTCCTCATGTCCTCAGGGTTAAATCAGCCAGTGTCCTCATGTCCTCAGGGTTAAACCAGCCAGTGTCCTCATGTCCTCATGGTAAATTTGCCAGTGTCCTCATGTCCTCATGGTTAAACCAGCCAGTGTCCTCATGTCCTCATGGTTAAACCAGCCAGTGTCCTCATGTCCTCAGGGTTAAACCAGCCAGTGTCCCCATGTCCTCAGGGTTAAACCAGCCAGTGTCCTCATCTCCTCAGGGTTAAACCAGCCAGTGTCCTCATGTCCTCAGGGTTAAACCAGCCAGTGTCCATGTCTGTCCTCATGTCCTCAGGGTTAAACCAGCCAGTGTCCCTGTGTCCTCAGGGTTAAACCAGCCAGTGTCCTCATGTCCTCAGGGTTAAACCAGCCAGTGTCCATGTCTGTCCTCAGGGTTAAACCAGCCAGTGTCCCCATGTCCTCAGGGTTAAACCAGCCTGTGTCCGTGTCTGTCCTCATGTCCTCAGGGTTAAACCAGCCAGTGTCCTCATGTCCTCAGGGTTAAACCAGCCAGTGTCCTCATGTCCTCATGTCCTCAGGGTTAAACCAGCCAGTGTCCTCATCTCCTCAGGGTTAAACCAGCCAGTGTCCTCATGTCCTCAGGGTTAAACCAGCCAGTGTCCATGTCTGTCCTCATGTCCTCAGGGTTAAACCAGCCAGTGTCCCTGTGTCCTCAGGGTTAAACCAGCCAGTGTCCTCATGTCCTCAGGGTTAAACCAGCCTGTGTCCGTGTCTGTCCTCATGTCCTCAGGGTTAAACCAGCCAGTGTCCTCATGTCCTCAGGGTTAAACCAGCCAGTGTCCTCATGTCCTCAGGGTTAAACCAGCCAGTGTCCTCATGTCCTCAGGGTTAAACCAACCAGTGTCCCCATGTCCCCAGGGTTAAACCAGCCAGTGTCCTCATGTCCTCAGGGTTAAACCAGCCAGTGTCCTCATGTCCTCAGGGTTAAACCAGCCAGTGTCCTCATGTCCTCAGGGTTAAACCAGCCTGTGTCCGTGTCTGTCCTCATGTCCTCAGGGTTAAACCAGCCAGTGTCCTCATGTCCTCAGGGTTAAACCAGCCAGTGTCCTCATGTCCTCAGGGTTAAACTAGCCAGTGTCCATGTCTGTCCTCATGTCCTCAGGGTTAAACCAGCCAGTGTCCTCATGTCCTCAGGGTTAAACCAGCCAGTGTCCTCATGTCCTCAGGGTTAAACCAGCCAGTGTCCTCATGTCCTCATGTCCTCAGGGTTAAACCAGCCAGTGTCCCCATGTCCTCAGGGTTAAACCAGCCAGTGTCCTCATCTCCTCAGGGTTAAACCAGCCAGTGTCCTCATGTCCTCAGGGTTAAACCAGCCAGTGTCCTCATGTCCTCAGGGTTAAATCAGCCAGTGTCCTCATGTCCTCAGGGTTAAACCAGCCAGTGTCCTCATGTCCTCATGGTAAATTTGCCAGTGTCCTCATGTCCTCATGGTTAAACCAGCCAGTGTCCTCATGTCCTCATGGTTAAACCAGCCAGTGTCCTCATGTCCTCAGGGTTAAACCAGCCAGTGTCCCCATGTCCTCAGGGTTAAACCAGCCAGTGTCCTCATCTCCTCAGGGTTAAACCAGCCAGTGTCCTCATGTCCTCAGGGTTAAACCAGCCAGTGTCCATGTCTGTCCTCATGTCCTCAGGGTTAAACCAGCCAGTGTCCCTGTGTCCTCAGGGTTAAACCAGCCAGTGTCCTCATGTCCTCAGGGTTAAACCAGCCAGTGTCCATGTCTGTCCTCAGGGTTAAACCAGCCTGTGTCCTCATGTCCTCAGGGTTAAACCAGCCAGTGTCCTCATGTCCTCAGGGTTAAACCAGCCAGTGTCCTCATGTCCTCATGTCCTCAGGGTTAAACCAGCCAGTGTCCTCATCTCCTCAGGGTTAAACCAGCCAGTGTCCTCATGTCCTCAGGGTTAAACCAGCCAGTGTCCATGTCTGTCCTCATGTCCTCAGGGTTAAACCAGCCAGTGTCCCTGTGTCCTCAGGGTTAAACCAGCCAGTGTCCTCATGTCCTCAGGGTTAAACCAGCCTGTGTCCGTGTCTGACCTCATGTCCTCAGGGTTAAACCAGCCAGTGTCCTCATGTCCTCAGGGTTAAACCAGCCAGTGTCCTCATGTCCTCAGGGTTAAACCAGCCAGTGTCCTCATGTCCTCAGGGTTAAACCAACCAGTGTCCCCATGTCCCCAGGGTTAAACCAGCCAGTGTCCTCATGTCCTCAGGGTTAAACCAGCCAGTGTCCTCATGTCCTCAGGGTTAAACCAGCCAGTGTCCTCATGTCCTCAGGGTTAAACCAGCCTGTGTCCGTGTCTGTCCTCATGTCCTCAGGGTTAAACCAGCCAGTGTCCTCATGTCCTCAGGGTTAAACCAGCCAGTGTCCTCATGTCCTCAGGGTTAAACCAGCCAGTGTCCTCATGTCCTCAGGGTTAAACCAACCAGTGTCCCCATGTCCCCAGGGTTAAACCAGCCAGTGTCCTCATGTCCTCAGGGTTAAACCAGCCAGTGTCCTCATGTCCTCAGGGTTAAACCAGCCAGTGTCCTCATGTCCTCAGGGTTAAACCAGCCAGTGTCCTCATGTCCTCAGGGTTAAACCAGCCAGTGTCCTCATGTCCTCAGGGTTAAACCAGCCAGTGTCCTCATGTCCTCAGGGTTAAACCAGCCAGTGTCCTCATGTCCTCAGGGTTAAACCAGCCAGTGTCCTCATGTCCTCATGTCCTCAGGGTTAAACCAGCCAGTGTCCTCATCTCCTCAGGGTTAAACCAGCCAGTGTCCTCATGTCCTCAGGGTTAAACCAGCCAGTGTCCATGTCTGTCCTCATGTCCTCAGGGTTAAACCAGCCAGTGTCCCTGTGTCCTCAGGGTTAAACCAGCCAGTGTCCTCATGTCCTCAGGGTTAAACCAGCCTGTGTCCGTGTCTGTCCTCATGTCCTCAGGGTTAAACCAGCCAGTGTCCTCATGTCCTCAGGGTTAAACCAGCCAGTGTCCTCATGTCCTCAGGGTTAAACCAGCCAGTGTCCTCATGTCCTCAGGGTTAAACCAACCAGTGTCCCCATGTCCCCAGGGTTAAACCAGCCAGTGTCCTCATGTCCTCAGGGTTAAACCAGCCAGTGTCCTCATGTCCTCAGGGTTAAACCAGCCAGTGTCCTCATGTCCTCAGGGTTAAACCAGCCTGTGTCCGTGTCTGTCCTCATGTCCTCAGGGTTAAACCAGCCAGTGTCCTCATGTCCTCAGGGTTAAACCAGCCAGTGTCCTCATGTCCTCAGGGTTAAACCAGCCAGTGTCCTCATGTCCTCAGGGTTAAACCAACCAGTGTCCCCATGTCCCCAGGGTTAAACCAGCCAGTGTCCTCATGTCCTCAGGGTTAAACCAGCCAGTGTCCTCATGTCCTCAGGGTTAAACCAGCCAGTGTCCTCATGTCCTCAGGGTTAAACCAGCCAGTGTCCTCATGTCCTCAGGGTTAAACCAGCCAGTGTCCTCATGTCCTCAGGGTTAAACCAGCCAGTGTCCTCATGTCCTCAGGGTTAAACCAGCCAGTGTCCTCATGTCCTCAGGGTTAAACCAGCCAGTGTCCATGTTCGTGGGTGATGTCACTTCGTACACTCTCCATAACCTTCAGTCTGGAACCATGTATGACGTGTCAGTGATCGCTCAGTACACTGGAGGAGTCAGCGCTCCGCTGGACGGACAGGGAACCACACGTAAGCACCAGAACAAGCTCTGACCTCTGACCTCTAACCCTACAATAGAATACAGGTAAGGTGAAATCAGATGATTTAAATAATAATAATAATAATAATAATAATAATAATAATAATAATAATAATAATAATAATAATAATAATAATAATAAATAAGATAATAATAATAAAAATAGTAATAAAATAATAATAATATAATAATAGTAATTATAATAATATTCAGATCATGTTGCAACCAAACTATAAATGTTCTTCTATAGTTGTGTTCCAACTTCATGGTCCTCAAAGGTCTTTACATTAGCCTCACATTCACCCATTCACACACTTTACATTAGCCTCACATTAACCCATTCACACTCTTTACATTAGCCTCACATTCACCCATTCACACACTTTACATTAGCCTCACATTCACCCATTCACACTCTTTACATTAGCCTCACATTCACCCATTCACACACTTTAACTTAGCCTTACATTCACACATTTACACTCTTTACTTTAACCTCACATTCACCCATTCACACACTTTACATTGGCCTCACATTCACACATTCACACACTTTACATTAACCTCACATTCACCCATTCACACACTTTACATTAACGTCACATTCACCCATTCACACTCTTTACATTAGCCTCACATTCACCCATTCACACACTTTACTTTAACCTCATATTCACCCATTCACACACTTTACATTAGCCTCACATTAACCCATTCACACTCTTTACATTAGCCTCACATTCACCCATTCACACTCTTTAACTTAGCCTTACATTCACACATTTACACTCTTTACTTTAACCTCATATTCACCCATTCACACACTTTACATTGGCCTCACATTCACACATTCACACACTTTACATTAGCCTCACATTAACCCATTCACACACTTTACATTAACCTCACATTCACCCATTCACACACTTTACTTTAACCTCACATTCACCCATTCACACACTTTACATTAGCCTCACATTCACCCATTCACACACTTTACTTTAACCTCATATTCACCCATTCACACACTTTACATTAGCCTCACATTAACCCATTCACACTCTTTACATTAGCCTCACATTCACCCATTCACACTCTTTAACTTAGCCTTACATTCACACATTTACACTCTTTACTTTAACCTCACATTCACCCATTCACACACTTTACATTGGCCTCACATTCACACATTCACACACTTTACATTAACCTCACATTCACCCATTCACACACTTTACATTAACGTCACATTCACCCATTCACACTCTTTACATTAGCCTCACATTCACCCATTCATACACTTTACTTTAACCTCATATTCACCCATTCACACACTTTACATTAGCCTCACATTAACCCATTCACACTCTTTACATTAGCCTCACATTCACCCATTCACACTCTTTAACTTAGCCTTACATTCACACATTTACACTCTTTACTTTAACCTCATATTCACCCATTCACACACTTTACATTCGCCTCACATTCACACATTCACACACTTTACATTAGCCTCACATTAACCCATTCACACTCTTTACATTAGCCTCACATTCACCCATTCACACTCTTTAACTTAGCGTCACATTCACACATTCACACTCTTTACAGTAACCTCACATTCTCCCATTCACACTCATTACATTAACCTCACATTCACCCATTCACACACTTTACATTAACCTCACCTTCACACTCTTTACAGTAACCTCACATTCACCCATTCACACTCATTACATTAACCTCACATTCACCCATTCTCACACTTTACATTAGTATCACATTCACACTCTGTACGTTAACCTCACATTCACCCATTCACACACTTTACATTAACCTCACCTTCACACTCTTTACAGTAACCTCACATTCACCCATTCACACTCATTACATTAACCTCATATTCACCCATTCCCACTCATTACATTAACCTCACATTCACCCATTCACACACTTTACATTAGCCTCACATTCACCCATTCCCACTCATTACATTAACCTCACATTCACCCATTCACACACTTTACATTAGCTTCACATTCACCCATTCACACTCTTTACATTAGCTTCACATTCACCCATCCACACTCTTTACATTAACCTCACATTCACACTCTTTACATTAACCTCACATTCACACTCTTTACATTAACCTCACATTCACCCATTCACACTCTGTACATGAACATCACATTCACACTCTACATTAGTCTCACATTCACCCATTCACACTCTTTACATTATCCTCACATTCACACATATTACATTAACCTCACATTTACCCATTCACAGTCTTTACATTAGCTTCACATTCACCCATTCACACACCCTCATACACCATTAGGTTTCTAATGTCCTGTGTCTTTGTCCAAGGACACTTGGACATGTGAACACACAGAGCAGGGACATGAACCGCCAACCTCTGGATCATTGGACGACCCGCTCTACCGACTGAAACACAGCCGCCACAAAAACAACAACAATACAACAACGAAACAACAAACAAAATGTCAGATAAAGTTTTTCTCTAAATAATAATAATCATCAATCATCATAATAATCATAAAATAACAGATTTTATTCTAACATGTTCTATTATTTCTGTATTAATATTTATTTACATGAAAAAGGCTTTTGTTTATAGTTTCTTAGATTTTTCTATTCATGTATAGATTAAATAAAAGACTTGAAGGTTTGTATCTAGAATGTTCCGTAGTGTTAACCCTCTAACACACACATATACTTGTGTAGGTCATTGTAAACATCTGTAATTATCAGATGAACAGTGGAAATGATCATATACAGCAGTGGTCCACAGACCTGGGGGGGTACGTAGCTTTTTTATATCGTTATCCAGGACAGGTTTGGACTGTGGGAATCTGCTGTCAGGATAAATCCATG